>JBCEWB010776468.1:14662-27200 GCA_039654565.1 Peronia peronii | reverse complement strand
TCCATCCATCCATCCATCCATCCATCCATCCATCCATCCATCTATTCATGCTTATATCTGTCTTTCTGTTATTTGGTCATGCAAACTCCTATATCTGTAGATATCAGGTTTTCACTTGAGTAACAGATGACAAAGACAGATCATGTGAACAGGCCAGTGTTGTCAGCAGGTTTGCTATGAGTTAACTCACCTGTGAACGCACACGAGCTGAGAGATGCCTTCTCATAGTGTGGCGCCCACTTAGCCCACATTGCCTGCACCAGTGAGTCAGTACCACTCTGAAGAAAACCCAAAACAAAAAACCATAATGGAGAGGGCCATAATAATGTTTAAAACAGTTCTATAAAATGACCAATACATTCGAAAATTTAACAGTAACATCACTTTCAAAATTTTCACATATAGAGTTATCGAGTTTTAATCTTCTAAATTATTGAGTTAGTGGACAGTTCCCATGACAAGCATGCGGATATCCTAACTAAATCAGAGAAGACGAAAAGCATGTTCATGGATCCCCCCAATTTTCGCAAGGAAAATTCTCCCAAGTTTATCCAATCTTTTGGTCCGAATATGATCGATTAATAACATCAGGACTCAGAATTACTTCCGACCTTGTGGTAAACCAAAATGTATGACCTGTACTCATGCCACTGAGTGTTGCTATATCCACAGCAGTGCAGCAAAACAAAAACATTACGTTAAAAGTTCTTTAGATTGCCGTATCAAAAATTTGATCTGTGTCATCACTTGTACGTTATGCAACAAACAATATGTGGGCAACACATGTATAGCATTGCGAATAAGATTTTCCAACCACAAAATTAATGTTGGGACTAAGAAAACCAACCCTGAAACATACCCTGTAGGGCATCATTTTAATCTTCCCCCACCATAATATAAGTCATATGAGGATTACAAGTCTAAAGTCGGGCTTACCAGAAGAACTTTTGGAGCTGGAGTCTAAATGGATATGGACTCTAAAATGACGTTCAATTTGTGGCGGATTGAATATAGATGAACCCTTTTAAAGAAATCTCCCTTTTAGCAACTAGTGTATAGCTGGCTATCCGCCCACTCTTTATTCACTTTTCCAGGAACACTGTGCATGTTCTTCAAGAGATGTAGCTAGGTTTTCCTGTTCACCACTGTACATTTGGGTTGTTATTTTATTGTGCATGAACTTAGGGTGTTCCTGTAATTCACTCTTTAGTATTACTCCTAATGATTTTGCCCATATTACATAATTAAAAGGAGAGCATAATCTGTTTCCAAAGGAAACGACAGCGCAATCTTCAGTGATGTCACACCTGGAGATCAATATTAAAAAGCTATACACAGCAAAGGAATAAAAAAGACTGGGAAATGAAAAATCTTACATATTATCTGCCCATTAAATTTATATATCATAAGATGAAAAATTCTAATAATATACTATTTTATTTATTTTTAGAAAACGTCGAAAACCTTCTCCTACACAATAGGCAAGTCATTTGACTGATATTTTCTTCCATACACAGCAATACCCTATTTGCAATTTTATATGTTTACTTTGTTGCCCTGAGGAAGAACCAATTTGGTCTGAAATTTTGGCATTTACTATTAACATCAAGATCAAGTTGTTTATATATGTCATTTGCTTTTCTTGAATTGTTTAGTTAATTGCCGGTGAGACAGTTTTATTATATTTTGTAAAATGATGATGATGGTGACGATGATAATGATGGCCAGCGATATCAGTTTATTTTCTTAATTCAATACCAAGTTCTTCATATTGTTTTTCAGCTTTTTTTGATGTGTTTGATTAGTTGTCGGTGGACGTCTTAATTTTAAGACATTTTTTGGGTAAAATGATGATGATGATCATGATCATATTGATAAATTACAAACTCAGAGAAACATCAGTTGCCATTGAATGACACACTAAAGAATTCTCATGACAGAGCAAGTGAAATATTTTCTCATAAATGAAATATATGCGTACGTCTGTTGTTATGATTCATGTAAATGGAATACTGAGATTTCTACTACTGCACATGTCTTTTTGCCCACCATCTTCACTTAAACATGAGGAACAAAAATTAACTTACAGTCTTATTACGGAGAGGTTACTACAAAAAAAAAAAAAAAAAACGACAAAAGCTTGTGAAGACATTCTCAGATGAGAAATTCAGTTTTAAGTGTTCTGATCAAGAATTTGAAGAACCAAATATGTCGTTACAATGACAGCAAACAAACATCATTTAAGATAGGCCCAGAACAAACCTTCGTTTACTCCGGCTCACTATCAGGTTATGTGATGAGGGCTCACCATCTCTACAGACTGTACTCACCAGAGCAACACCAGTGATGATTCTGAAGACAATGATGAGGCCAGCGTGAGCTCGAGCAGCAAGAGGTAGCAGGACCGTAAACATCCCTCCTCCCACCAGACACAAGATCATCAACTTCCTGCCCCCATACCTGTCCAGTACAACATTTATATATGTTATACTAATGTTACTGATAAATTGAAATCAAGAAAATGAAATCGGCCTATTATCTCCTCCATCGTTATGGATCTTGCAGTCTCCCCAAGAGACTACTGAATATTATGTGCGTAGCTGCAAGAAATTCAATAAAACTGAATATAATTTCAAGAAAAAGAATGTGAATATTACTAAGCTAGTGAGATGGTACATATGCGAGCAACGGGTATACTGAAGCTGCTGCAATTACAGCGATGTGCGTTTTGGTTTATCATGATGAATGGCATGAATTTGAGAGAAGAATCTCCAGTAGACTTGCCTGGTAGTGAGGTAGCCCACGACGATCGGAGTGATTATGGAACCAATATTGAATGAAGACAAGATCACACCTTCAAATACCGAGCTCCAGGTGAACTCTTGCTCTTCCTTTGAAAAATAACAAGACAAATTAATCTAAACAGCAGATCGTGGAAAGAGAGGGCATGTGAAGAAAGACATAGAAAACGCCGGCAGAAAAAAAAACAACAACAAGCTTGTTTTGAAGAACGATTACGTAGAATCAGATATCAAATACGGTAAAAATAGTAAAACAATAACAACCACCAAGAGACTCATAAGTCGTAACAAAAAGTAAAAAGATGTGAAAGGAGCAAGTGACACAGATGAGACATCTTGATTAACTCTCTCTCTCTCTTTCTCTCTCTCTTTCTCTCTCTCTCTCTTTCTCTTCCTTTTCTATCTTTCTTTTTTTTTCCAGCCATACTTTACGCCTGGCATTACGTCCATGAAAACTGAAAGGCTTGAAATATTGTTGTACAGCAAAACGAAATACTTTATGGCATATACAACAATCACATTTCACATTGTATCATGTGTTCGGTAATGAATGACTTGGAAATGAAATCCGTGGGGGAGAGGGGGGGGGGGGGGGGGGGAGAGAAAACAATCGAATGAAAGAATGAGATCACAAGAGGGATAGCGAAAAGAATGTATAATCGTTCGTCTTTTCACATCTTCCTATCCTGCCCTGACCTGATCTTCAGCCGTTGACCGTTCATGGCGGCATTAGGACATAGCACAATATGCCATTTTGACTGTCAGCCGGATTACTCTCCTTGTATATGAGGTATTAAGACAAGCATTGTTAAGACTGAAAAGCATCACTTTTTCTTTTGTTTCACTGAAATATAAGTAACAGAAAATTCTGAAAAATTCACTTTGTAATGAAAAAGCTTTTTCTCATTGTAATAATTTTTTCATAAATTTTTGCTTGACGAATTAGAAATATCAAGAGATAAGGTGATTTTTTCCCTTCTTTGCAATGATTGTCATATACCTCATGTACCTAAGAAAGGAAAGCAAGCTAGATGTCTTGTTTTTTTTGTTAGGTGAGACCTGAAGGAGAGAAGAGGGGGAGTGGAGAGAAATAGGGGTTGCCCATTCATCTTGACAAACGTCATAGGACAGACTCAGCAGACTGGTTTCTCCCGGCCCTCGTGAGGTTAACGGCTTGGCATCATAGCTTTGCTCAAGACAACTCCCTTCCATCACCGACGCCAGGAGAGATATTAAATGCGCAGCCCTTGCCTTAAGGATTGTGATCAAGGTTCACAAAATAGTTATAATTATGCTCATCCTAAACTGACTACTCTATAATCTAGTAGCGGTCAGTTCCACATGCTATGTCTCATAATTTCTGTCTGAAAATCATTTTGATATAATTTGATGTCTTTCTGTGAATATTGACATTGATGTAATATCCTGTCAATATCATTCTGTGCTTATGTATGTGTGTGGGTACGCATGTATGTATGTGTGAGTACATTAAAAAAAAATGAATATTTGTTCTTTTTGCTCTTAGCTTTTAGCTTCTTATTTTTATCTTGTATTTGTGTTTCTAAAACTTTTATGTAATTAATCTGTTTCTTTACGTAATTGTTCATTTCCTTATTCTTGATTGACTGACTGACTGATCGATTAATTGATTGATTGATTGATTGATTGATTGATTGATTGATTGATTGACTAATCTACTGTTTCCGTCTGGAATGTCAGTTTCAGTGAAGTCCTAAAAATTACTATCGACACCGCGAATGATGATCCTTGGTGCACTGTTGATTGTTGTAGAAAGGCGATGATTATTGAACCTTTCATAATGGAGATGGTATCTTACCTTGAACAAAGCAAAAACAACAACAACAACAACAACAGATACAGGCATACACAAATCTGGAATCTTACCGTTATGGTCACATCATCAAACTCGGTCCCATTGCCAGTGGTGTTGATAGGATAGGCATCAGTGACGACGGTGTGGGGAAATGTCATCCCTATGACGGCCACACCCACACATTGACGAAGAGATGTCTGAATGAAGCGCGCCAAAAAGCACAGATAGGCCAATTTCCAGCGGCAGGAGGAGTACTTGGAACAGAAGGATTCTTCCGGCAACTTGGCAGGGCTGAGAATCTTGGAATTTCTTGGGTCAGTGTCCCTGGGATCGTTCGGTGAAAATGGAGGATCTGGTTTGTGAAACGGCTCTACTATGCTTATTTGCTTCTTGACAAAATCGCTGTTATTAGGTTTATAGTGGTTTCTTTCAGTTTTAGTTCTCAGAATGTTTTCAGCAACCTTTAGAATGATACCACAGCTTTGGGATGGGCTTCTCAACCTTTCATGCTGTGTGCGAATTTGCTCATCTGTAGCGATATTTCCATGAAAGCGTCCCTCTTCATTATGGCCAAAATTTCGCTCCTTGTTCAGTGCTGCATTAAGACCTGAGGTATGATGATAAAGTGCAGAACATTCATTTTCTGCTTCAATACATTTATCTTGATCAGTAGTGTACAGATTAAGATTTCCTGGTAATTTTTCGATCGAGGATTGGTGAGCACCAGTGACGATTTCAAAGTTACAGGTACTAACATCAATGTAAGGCTCCACTCCTGAAGTAGCTTCACTACACACACCTGAATCATCTGGCTGCGTTGAGGAGGAGCTCTGTGCACTCAATGTCCAAACTTTGCATCCTCTTTGATTCTCAGCAGGATTCAAGAAATGGCCTTGAAGTGCTCCTCCCAAACCATGCTGCTCCTCAAGATAAGAGGAGATACTATATCTTAATAATAAATGACCATTTTCATGCCGTTTCCGACTAGAATACGACGGAGGTACTTGCGGTTTTAATCTGGTATTGTCCAATTGCAGTTCATTTTCCAGATAAAGTATGGCACTTTCTTGGGGTCTAATAATGTCTTTATGTTCACACAGATCACTGGCGCTTACTGCGCCAATTTCATCCTGATGGACAGGTAATCTATCACATTTGTTGGAATCCTGTTGCAAAAGCTCAAGCTCATTCTTCTTGACAGTCCACACTCCTTCAGAGTCTTTTGACCAAATGGAATCATCTCCATCTATAAAACTGACTTCAAATACCGGATTGACCACACCTGTGTCCACAGAATCAGGTAGCATGGCCGTTAAGTGTGAGCCTTCGTCCCTCATGTCCAGTGCACTGATCACCCGATCAGATCTGTCTCGGATATCTTCGATTCTCATAGGCAGGATCAACTTTAATTATCCTCACTTTTTGAGTTTAAGTATGAGGCCTCCCACTCGTAAATCGTGATCTGAAACAAACGACGGAGAAAAAAAATAGATACACGCTTTGACCAAAGATTCCTTTATTTTGTTCCATTTCTGCCCCTGAGAAACTAGATTAAGATCGGCTGAATGACGATGATTTGAAAGCCTAATCAG
Source organism: Peronia peronii (assembly GCA_039654565.1). Classification (NCBI taxonomy): domain Eukaryota; kingdom Metazoa; phylum Mollusca; class Gastropoda; order Systellommatophora; family Onchidiidae; genus Peronia; species Peronia peronii. The sequence goes on along the minus strand of JBCEWB010776468.1, from coordinate 20,973 downwards.
AGGATGTTCGTTGCACATATTAGATAGGCTGATGTAGGTCTCCAGCACTTTGGCTCTGTTATATGTACCGGTTTTAATAGTCGGGTATATTGTTTCTTATTGATGTGTCGCAAAGTTCTTGTAACTTTGGTAGTAATAATGATGTTAGTAAGGGTGCTGATATTGTCTGGGAAAATGATGGTGGAACGTGACAACCACCAGTGAACCATTTGTCCACTTCATGCTAAGAGTTTTAACTTCATTTACTTCGCTAAACTGTTGGATTATCTGTGTGCAACAACCTACTTCAAATGCTGTTTATTTCAACCGCGACATCTGTTATTATGTATGTATAACATACTGAATGAGTTCTTAATGATCGATCGGTCCAACGTTTATTCTGCCTGTCTGAATGGTCATTGCCACTCTCCAGCTTCCATACCTAAGCTTATAAGCGTATACAACCTCACTGACAATGTCAATTAATAATAACTTTTTTGTTTAGGGGTCTTCTTCTAGCCACTTCATATTTAACACATCTTCGTAACAGAAGCTTCCTGTTACAATATCTCAAAACCTTAACTAATTGCTCAGCTCGAGTTGGCAACAAAGACATTGTGATGGGAGGACGACACTTTTTTTCTTGACTTTTGCAATGTGGCGTGTAAATCATCTCCTCTGTACATTAATTTTTATTCCTGGTGTTTCCATCTTCATTCTGTCTTCCTTTTTTTTCTTCTTCTTCTACCTCTCTACATCACAGAGGTCATTATCTATAACTTATGCTTGCATCCGCCCTCAGCTGACAACTCAAAAAACAGTGGGAGACTTTCTGGACAAATTAGACCTACCCTCGAGAGATCCCAAAGACAGCAAGCTCCGACGATTGTAATCAGCTGGCGTAATTTTTATATTTATTTATTTTTTTATATGTAACAATCTCATCAATCCAGAAGTACTTTTGGAATCTGGAAAAAAAGACAATGTGGAATTTTTATTTCTATGCAATTCTGAGACCAAGAAAAAATAATAATTAAAGCACAACACAGAGGTTATTTAATTTCATAACTGATCTTTTTTCCCTGCTATATTACCATGTGTTTTGAGTGAAAGGAAATATTAAATTTTATCTCTAAACAAAAACAGTCCACCTCACTTTTTTTTATTTTTATTATTTCATCAAAGCCATCACAGATTTTTATCGAGCAGTGGATCAATTCTTGTTTTTGCTTGATCATCTTTGTCCCTTATACCTTAGTGACTATAATGTACGTATACGCGTATACCTCTTTATGTTGAGCTAATTCAGAAACAAAAATACACACATACAGTGACTTTCACCCAGTGCCCTGAGGGCTGTCATGAACGTAACAACGACAGCACAACATTTTTTGATGTCCTACAAGACTAGTGACACTGTCAGGCCAATGCACAACTATGTTTTCTTTCCAGTCAACAAAGAGTTGACATTCAGCCAGCAATAGAAAACACCGGTCTTACGTTATCATATCTTTTCTCGAGACAAAGGGCCATCCCTGGGTCAGCCCAGGTAAGGTGTTGGTTATTTATCATCTCCGGCAAAAGCAACACGGAACAGGTATGAACAATAACGCGGAAGAGAGACGACATTACGTACAATGTACACAAATAACATTTTTTCTTCACTGCTAGTTTCAAACCTGTCCCCTTTGTCTTTGATCTTACCCAGGCAAGAAATGATTTTTTTTTATCCACTTTGTGTTCAAAACTTCAAACTTTTCAATGGGCATCCATTTATTAACTTCTTCTTATATTTCCACCTGTAGACAGATTCATAGTGATTATTAAATTGAGTGACCAGTACTAACCGGTACAGCTCATTTCATTGAAAAAAAAAAAGAAGAAAAAAAATGTTATTTAAATTTTTTTTAAAACATCAGATCGGCGGGTTAGAACAAAATATCCGTAAACACCACTGAAGAATGAACAGCTATTGTTTCTAAGGGCTGTAAAGAAAACCTATAATTCACTCTGTTCTAACAACTTTTCATACTGCAAATAAGTTAGATTTTTCATTTGGTGTTTATTGCTGCCGAATAATGAAAATAAAATCTGACAAAAAGACAGGTGTTTGTTCTATATTAACCTCGAAGAACGAAAAGAAAAAAATGTTCTTTTATTCCATGAATTGTAGTTATGCGTAGACAGAACTTTCCCCAACCAGTTACGTTATGTTCTTTGTAAGCCTTTCAACTTCCTGGGAGTGATTATCTCGGCTGACCCAGTCAGTTCGCTAAACGCCAGCTTTTATGCAGTACCCTGTGATCCTATTGAGTTACGGGCCGGGCGGATCATGTGAATGCGCATCAGCGAGAACTGACATCACAAATCGTGAAAACCGTTCCTCACATCTGGGCAGTTCGCCATCTGCATCCGTCAGCTTTTGGCCGTTGTTTAGATCATGATTTGCTTACTTTGTAAGTTTTAGAGTGAAGTTCATGGGAAGAACTGAAAGGCAATATCTCAGACAGAAGTCGAAATATATAATCTATCAGGTTCCGTGGTTAAAAACAAGATTGTGATGTTTCATATAAATTTGTCGAATATTTGATGAAAATTTAAACAGAAAAGACTGACATCTTGAAGTCGGAGAGAAAAAAAAAAAACTAAGCTGTCGATGTCACGATAGTCATCTAGATCAGATAGAAACAGTAAAGTGCAGACGGTTCTTTTCTTTTCTTTTTTTTAAAATTAGAACGTTGACTTAATATCACACAGGAATTTCACAACATACAATATTATTTTATCCCTTTCCCCGGTCTAGTCAAGACGAGTGCCAGATACTCTCCCGTGCCCTAGATCCTCATCGATAGTTCTGTCACCAGGTACAGAGTGCCCATCATAGTTTGAATCATGTTCATATTTAGTGGATGCTAAACTGCTAATCAAGGGAGCTTCTGATATAATTTAGTAATCGTCATATTGTTTTTTTGCTTGTTTGCTTATAATTATGTGTTGTTATTATTATTGAAATGCACGTTAAGGGACATGGCGAAGGCATTCTTGTCATAACATAGTTTGAGTATTTCAACTTTTATTAATTTAAAACTTAATATGTTAAAAAAAAAAGATTTACATATTGAACTCACATGACTGAAAAATCATTACATGGTATAGACTGTAGCCACATTCTCACACTCGTGTAATGCCATTTTCAGTCATTCATACAAACTGCTGCTCTTGTCAATTTTCGAACGGACACAGTGCAAGCAGAATCTTACACTCTAAATGACTTACATGAACGTAAAAAAAAAAAAAACTTGAAACGCGATAAGTCCCTTATATTCTCGTTTTTAGCATTTTCTCCTGGCAACTTGCAAGGGTGATCAAACCGGATACCCAGGTCTATCTAGAAATAGCCGCTAATGTATTTTCATTAATTTACGCCATTGTCAGTAAATGTACCACTATAATTAACAATTGTGAAAAACAAACGGCAACAACAGAAACTCACATTTTTAGTAAGCCTTTCCCACAGTAGATGGCTCAGGCAAATGTAAGTGATTAAATATCCACATAAGAATACGGACGCTGGGTATTTAATAGCTCACACAGCTCCGGTTCTGTGAGCGTTAAAATGATTTTGCAGTATATATCTTTAGACATAATTATGAGATTCTAAGCAACTGGACAAAATGACCAATATTTCTGGCCAGTACTGAGACAGACTCGCTTGTCAAAACAAGGATATCTCGATAAACTTGCACAAATGGTCGTTGCAAGGAGAGATTTAAATAGCTCATGGGATCCTATTGTTTGTCCATAAGCGACGCAGCAAAGAAAAACAGAGACATAAGGGGTTACCAATCACAAATCACAAATATCAGTTGTCAGAGAACAGAAAGAAAAAAGGATCAGTACAGGACATGTGTTTCTTACGTGGCTGTAAGTTTGTAGAAATCTGAATAAAAAGAGCAGCTTTGACGGTAGGCTCTAGCAGTATTGAGATGTATCAGCAGAACTCCTCTTCTGTATCTTGCATCTCTGGATTCATGGCATCATCCTCACCTCTATTTTACTCCCCCGTGGGGTAAGTAGGTTCTTTGCTCCCACCTGCGTGAAAGCCCGCCATTGGTGGGATGTTTCCCATGAAATGCCATCCTCGACGTTCCAGGGGTGACGTATTTTTTCTTTTTCCTTGCTTCTGTCTTCTGATCCGCTCTCTTTCCTCTCTTCTTCTTAGAAGAAATGTATTTTACCGTGTTTGGCACAATATGACCGTGATCGTGCTGATGTGCCGTTAAACCTCAACACAAACAAACAACCAAACAAACAAAAACAAACCTCCATTTTATACTTCAACGTACAGTCGCTATACACCCTTTCACAATGCCAGCTGTCATGGTCCGCACCCGATATAATGGGGATTGTTTTTCCCCGGCTAAAATACATTGTCAGACACAAGGGTCAATTATCAGGCATTGCAAAGATGGGGGAAAATCACAAACCAACAGTTTCAAAATAGAAAGAATATACGCCATTTATTTCTCTCTGTCTCTCTGTCTCTATCTCTGTCTGTCTCTCTGTCTCTGTTTCTGTCTTTGTCTCTGTCTGTCTGTCTGTCTGTTTCTCTCTCTCTCTCTCTCTCTCTCTCTCTCTCTCTCTCTCTCTCGTTAAGGCGTTGTTCAACAATGCTTTTACCTTGCAAAGGGCAATGAATAGGCTAGTGAAAACAAAACCCCATTGGAAGGTGGGTCTCTCTTACTAAGTCAACGGATGAAGACGGGGGACTTCCCCGGCTATAGAAAGCAACAGATTGTTGTCCCAGATCAAGACACGCAGCCTGATGTGCCTAGGAGGATGTCGACTGACCTCAGGCCAGGAGGAGGATGTGATCCCCCAGTGTGTATTCTACCACGATGCACTTTCAACAATGACCAGATAATCATTAATTCCGTAGGAATCCCATCCTCTAGTATATGAATCAGAGATGCATGGCAAATGCTGGCATCTAGCATAACTTTTCAGATCAATATTATTAAGCAGAGAAACTGTCATTACCTGATATATAATAGGAGTATCAGCACTAGCCAGAATATACGTGGAAAGTAATGACATTGCCGCCAGTTAGAGCCAATATCAGTATTACGTAATACATTTCAACTTCCAGCTAGAGTCAAAGTGGTCTGGAAGTGCCGTAGAGAGAGGAGATTTTCCCCATTTCGGAGACAAGAAAGGACAGCTTCTAGCATATTTAATGGGAAGTAGAGGGGACTGGCCTAAAGAAATTGACTGACAGAATCTTGCACACAGCGAGTTACAAAGGCATAATTTTTTACGTTATTCCTAATATTTTGTTGAAAACTCTGAGTATAGAGCGATTTCACAGCTCAGATGTTGTGTTCTCCCTCTTCAAAATCTTTTAGAAGCACATTATGAATAATGTGAATAAAACACTGTGTGAACTGCATCAGAGTTGAGCCAGCATCGGTGGGAAAGTATTACAAAACTCCAGTTTGCATGAGAAATGCAGTCGCCCCTCATACCCTCAGACGGATTAATATGATTTGTACTGCAATGTGTTGACTCGTAATCACCTAAATATCGCTAGACCGTAGGATGAATCAACCAAGTTAGTAATATTTTGCTGATTTATTACTTCAGTCGTAATCGGTTTCTTATCTTTCTCGTTGCCATCATCATTACTTTGTGCAATCACCTAAAGATTATAATCTTATGAAAGATGAACAGTTCAACGTGAACATGTTATGGAAAGATGTACTGTATAAATTCAAAATTGTTCGAATTCATTTTGTCATTGTCATATAGAATCTGTGATAATCACTATAAGTAAGAGAATTGAATAGTTAGCAGTTTTTTACCTTCAGATAATACATTACAAAAGCGCTATACATCGCCGCTGATGTATGTGGGTTGACTTTGAAACGTGCTGTTGGAGGAATGCATAGAATTCAAATCTTAATAGTTTCTCACTGTTGCACGAAAACACCGTCTTTCACGACAGCTCGTAACGACTTTCCTCTCACTTGCATTATTTTCCAGCATCAGTAGGTTCCAATACATCTTCACCTATGGCACGGATTTTTTTTTTTAATGAAATCCTTATGACATGTCCGGATTCCCTTCTGTACGTTTTGTATTGGATGAACAGCTAAATGAATAGCTATTTTTTGGTTCCGACGAATCTTTGTCTTTTTATTTAATTTTTCACGGAAACATTAACTCACAGTGAGTATATAAAACACAGTGTTTGGCGATAAGGCTGATAGGCTCTTCTAAATGCAAATTCAAATTCGTTGACGAAATGCTATGAGAACTACCACTGAATCAGA
>JBCEWB010776468.1:2283-14562 GCA_039654565.1 Peronia peronii | reverse complement strand
CAGCTTTGTCAATAAGAGAGAGGAATTTGCTGACTACAGAGACATCCTCAAAGTTCTGTAGAAAAGAGCTGTGGATAGGATCTGGTTAATGATAGATATAAAGGCACAGTCATAACAAAGGACAGAGTGGGCAGAATATGACACATTGAACCACTCAAATACTTTAGTTTGAACATTGTTGATGACTGGCCAAGAACATCAGTTAGCAATGGTGTCAGAAAACCTCCATGACTCAGCTACACAGACTCTAATGTCTGTAATCCTGACCACATTCTTGCTGGTCATAGGGTACATTATGTATACATACATTATATATATCGTATAGACTTTAGACGATTGCGCTCCTCCATTAATATCTATATACAGTATCATGTATTATTTATAATACATTATAGTAATATCTATATTCCAGTATCTTTGATGCATTTAATTAAATCATGGCTTCCGATTGTCGATAGGCCACATCCTAATACACCTATCAGCCATCTGAGGACAGCTATATCGAGGGGTGAAAAAGTTAAGGCGAAAACATTTGTGTAGGAATGGTTTAAAACTCCCACGGAAAAGGTTGGTTTTTCTCTTGTCTACAATTTAAAGCGTTTGAGGAAGGAGTTTTTCTCTTGCCTCGCTCCTTCATCTTTGGGCCCGCTTTTTCATACCATTGACGAGAGATCGTCTCTTATAAGTTACAACACAGACAAAGCGGATATAGCCTGCCCCACCGATCAAAGCTGCTGTGGGCAAGTAATGGATACCATGAGCCTTTACTAATAAACTGATAAGCAAAGCAAAGACATTGCCTTAACAACGTTATATGACTAATGTGTAGGTTTTAACAATATGTTACAGTCTCTGTTTGTAATGAATGTCAGTCAAAATGCAGTTATAATTACATTTCTACAGAGAAGAAAAAAATCAATCACGGATGTAGCAATCGACAACCTGACAGTTGGTATAACAAAAAGATGAAATGAACTGTGTAGTTCAGAAGAATGAAACTGGCTAAATAATAGATGCAGTTATGAAATAGGGTGACAGGCATGACTCCTTAAAGCCAGATACAAATATAATAGCAAAACGCGTGCGATCGATATATATTTCATAGCCAAAATGTCTCTTCTTATACCATCCATTAAAACCCCATGCAGTTTTCATCCGTGGACTCATAAAGAAATACGTTTATTTCGTCACCCTCTCTCTCCCCTTTCCTCTTCTTGTTAACACTTAAAATGCCAAGAGGTCTATCTGCTAGAAAACTGCTCATTATATATTGCAAAAATGAATTGAATGAAAATTTTTTAAATACTACTCAATAACAAATTGTTATCCTCTGTTGACGATTAGACCCAAACTATCTTTTTTTTTCCCTTATGGATAAATATCAGTAAAGAAACACTGGCTCTCCCGATATTTTTTTCTGATACTCTTAGGGTTAATTAGAGGAACCACATGATTAATTTTATAACATGGACTCAGTGAGTCCCATGGTATGGCTTGACCTTCAGGAATAGATCAGCTGTGAGAAAAGAGACACGATGTCGGATGTAAGTGTGAATGTACGTAGTTGTTGACCCCTCTGCCCAGAGACAGGTGACCCAGCCACACACATACGCACATATATATACACACTCAGACACAGAGACTCTCTACTTGTAACCTGACCACATTTTTACTGGTCATCGGCTAAGAATCTATCAGCATGTTTAGAAGACGGGCCTTTCCACGGTTGACTTCCTGCGCTCTTCCATTAATATCTATTCAAGGACAGTCAAACTTTTTCCAATGGTAACTTCATTTCAGTTGTTCCTGGATACCCAGCCGTGTCCAAATGTTTTCAGGTGCATTTCTTTCAGTTTGCCGAAGTTTATCAGAGGTTTATGATTTCAGAAATAGTATCACTCCTAATTGTGTGTGTATGTGTGTATGTGTTTTTTTTTTTTGGGGGGGGGGGGGTAAATTTCTATGCCATGTCAACAATGGACATGAACGGCGAGAACACATGAGCAGATATTAACATCAAGTTTGCCATCCTCCAAACTTAAAACTTGTCCAGTTTAATGAAACAGGCCCTGTATAATGCTCACCTACCTAAGCTCATTTTATTTATCTACTATGACTTGTTATTTCTTTGCCCTGTAGGTGAAAAGCATGCAGAACACATTGCTGTGCGTTTCAACAATGATACGTACTCAGGTTTGACCCCTATGAAAGTAATTCATTGTGATAAAGCGAATTTAAATTCTTGTCACTCCATAGCAATATGACTGACTGCGCCAACCCATTTCCACGGAACTCAAACTTTCATTTAATCTAAATCTTCCCTTGATAGTAAATGAAAATGAAACTAAAATCAAGTTTGCCTATAGCAGAAACTGGGCAAAAATATTTTTCTAGTGATGTAAAATTGTATTAATTATCTCAACCTCAAAAAGGAAGACAGTCTCTGGGAGAAGAAAAATAATCTAGCCAAGCTGAAAGTACATGGGAAATGAAATTGGAAATCAATTTCACAGAAAGTGATCGTCAGGCATATAGAGTACAGTATATGAAAGAGTGTGTCCTACGGTTGAGATAAACTTCTTTAGAAAAAGCCAGAATGTTAGAAAGAAAAAAGTTGTGACACCAGCAAGAGTAGCTATAAAGGAATGGCATTGTTCAGCTCGTTATTTGAATAGTTTCAGTACTGGTGTGATTCGGGAATCGAAACTGGGGAAGTCTGCCTTTGTGGGGAAAGGCGGTGGAGATTATGGACTTATGATAAATTTGCAATACCATATTCAGCATGCCGATTGTAAAACTGAAATTGTTTGTTGTTTGTTTATGTTGGGATTTAACGGCACAGCAGCACGATTACGGCTATGCTACGCCCAGCACAGTGAGTATGTTTACACGTCAAAAGGCTGATCCAAGTTTTTAATACATGTAATATAATGTTGAACGGACGACGCGTTTACGAGTTATAAAAGAAATATCAAAATGTGTATATAAATTTGAATAAACAAAGAGTGTACAGGGAAACTAACAAAAGACAAATATATCAAAAGACGAACATATTATAAGTAAACGTGCGGCTTCCTGTGTGGATCGCCTGTGTGGAAGTAAAAATTTAAAGAGTTTTTCAGGATCATTACTGTGAGTTATATGAAACACCATAGTGTTTCACAGGTCATCTCTCATGAAGAGTTTTCAGCTACAAAAAAGAAAAAAAAAACGCTTTGAGGACGAACAAAAGGTCACACCAGGTAGACAAAAGACATTATCAGTGGGCCTGAGTGACGTCATACTCACTTAACAGACCACATGATACGCTAATAAAGTGACAAGCCTTATGATCGAGTGGGTAAATAGGGAGCTGATGACGACTGTTTTCACCTTGCTTTACTTCCCTCCTTTCTTTCTTTAGCTTCACCACCACCTGTCCTCTTCACCTTATTTTCACAAGGCCATTTTACGGCAATAGAGCACTTTTTGTACTGCGAACAATGCCTAACTTCTCTTTATTATCACTCTGTTGCTCAAGATTTATTCGGTCGTTTCCCCCCTTGTCTCAACTTCGGAAAATATTTAACTTGTTCCATTATATGAAGAGACGGGAATGGATGGTTTGGTCATACTGTTTTTGCTGATGTATCTGGTATTGTAAAACTTATAATGTCCATAAAAATCTAGTTATTTAAAACATCAAATCATCTTGTGAGGCTAAACAATATCAATATATCTCATATCATATATCATTTTCCTGAAGATTGAAGGAAGCTTCAGAATAGGTATCATGCACAGGAAATTTCTCTGCAAGAAGTTAAGTTAGGTTTTCTTAAGCTTTACAAACTACAAGAGGGCTATTAATTATAGTTTTTATAGCATCCTGTCTGGTCTCGGCAATGGTTGCTAACATCTTCATAACTTCCCTACAAGAAGTATCTCAAAACTATTCTGGATAAGTTTTGAAAGAAGAAAACATAAAAAAAAAGAGAATATACTATTATGCTCAGTCTAATATGCATATAATTATCGTTTTCATTTTTATTTCAATAGGTTCTTTTTAACATTAGAAAAGATATCTCTTGATCTTAGAAATGTGCTTAGTGGCTGAGGGCGTCAATTAATCTCATAAACCTACCGAGCTAGAGTCAGTGAACAAGGAAAACCCTCTGCAGGACTGTGAACAAGCAGGCTTGAACGTGCACGGCGTCAGTGATAAGAATTCTCTTATGTCTTTATAATATACTAATCATGAGGCGACCATGTACATTCAGACTCATCATGCATAATTCAAACAACATGTCGGATGTAGACGTGAATTCACGTGATCGTTTAATCCTCACGCCTGGAATGATGTGTCGGCCAAATATTTCATGCCATCTGTCACTATGGGGAGCCTGATGCAAGTCGTGCAGTGACTGACAGTGGGTGAGGACGTGCATGCAGAGTCTCACAAACAATGCAAGACACTTCACCTCCTCATGCCTAACTGGACTTTCTTGAGTCTGCACTTAATCTTCACTGTTCTACGATATAAAGCCAGTCACTGTGCAAGATACAAGTCTTTTAATTCTAGTGCAATACACGAGTCTTTTAATTATAGTGCAAGATACGAGTCTATTAATTCTAGTGCGGTATACGAGTGTTTTAATTCTACTGCAAGACACGAGTCTTTTAATTCTACTGCAGGATACGAGTCTTTTAATTCTAGTGCAATGTACGAGTCTTTTAATTCTAGTGTAATATACGAGTCTTTTAATTCTAGTGCAATATACGAGTCTTTTAATTCTTCAGCGACTGCCGCCACTTCTCTCTCTCTCTCTCTCTCTCTCTCTCAGCTGTGAGTTAATGACCTCTCCCTCTCTCTCTCTCTCTCTCTCTCTTACAGTTCAAAGCCCACTGTTGTGATCATGATAGGAAATATGTAGCTGGAACCAGTGTGCACTGTAAAAAAATTCATTACAAAATATGGCAAAAACTTTGACACGAACAGAAAACAAAAATGCTCAAGTTATGCCATATAATTACAGCAAAAAGTTGATTTTACTGTAAAATGCTTTTTAGCCTATAATATCAAAATTTGACCCAAAAAAAATTGAACCAAAAATGCCAAAAGTATGCTATAAAGTTACAGCAAAAATCCTACAATAAATTCTACGGTCAATTGATCGTGCGTTCACAGCAAATGGTCCTAAATTTACAAACAATTTTTACAGTGTAAATTCATTGCAGTATAATAAGGCTGTTTTGCATTTTCTCTATGTTTTCATTGCTTAGATGTACCGTCATACTTTAAAGCCGATGAAAACTTATGTAAATTACGTGTGAAAACACGGCAGGCAAGAGGGCCTGGAGAGGCGATAAAAGCCGAGATAATAATTGATGGATTCTAATTAATGAAATATAAATTCATGTGTTTTAAAAACTACCTTTCTTGTCATTACTCACTGCAATGTGAGAAGGCTGTTTGAATTTCCTTTATGTTTTCTTTGCTTAGATATGCCGTCATACTTAAAAACCTATCACAACTTATGTAGATCACTCGTGAAAACACAGCAGGCAAGAGGACCTGGTGAGACTATGAAAGCTGACATAATAATTGATGGATTTTAATTAATGGAATGCAAATATATTAATGTGTTTCAAAAACTACCTTTCTTAAATCCACGGGAAGCCACTGTCAGGAAAAAAGGAAGTTTCCTTGGCATCAGGTTCTGAAAAGGCTTCCTGGGGCGCATGCATTGATTTTTTAATTTATTTATTTATTTATTTATTATTTATTTATTTATTTATTACTATTACTATTATTATTATTATTGTTATTATTATTATTGTTGTTATTATTATTATAATTATTATTATCATTTAAATGAAGGAAATTAGAGTTCGCAAATATACTGAAAAATCCTAGACAGTTGCAAATCAGCATGGAAATTTCAGAGTTTCTTCCTATTACTATTACACTTTAATTTTATCTCTTACTTCCTCTCGTTATTATACACACCTCTCTAACCTTGCACTCCCGCCTGTCCTTCCCCTAAAGTCTCAAAATATGAGGAAGATGGTGAGGCAATGTCGTGCTCAAAATTTTGTCTCGTATGTGACTCTGAAAGCAGTATTAATTTCTTACAAAATAAAAGAATCAATAAAAATGATAATAAGAATAATAATTTTTTAAAGAAGCAGTTCCAACATAAAAAAAAAATCCTATATCTCAGCATTCCTCCCCATTCTGATGGATGTTATTTAACGTCTTACAACAGCTTTGTCGACTCTCTATATCGTTTAGAATATATTAGTCTCCTATGGAACTCTCCCGGAAGTGCCACTCAGTCTGTTATTTAAAATACGAACAGACAGCGTCTTACTATATTATTATTTTATGGTTTATCATGCTGAAAGCTTGCAAATAAACATCCGAAACTGAACATCCACGGTGTGGTGAGTATGATGTGCTCACCAAATGCTCAGAATAAATATAGAATGAACATACTCCATAAATATGCATGCTGATCACTTCATATATAACTACATTGTCCAAACTTCTGATATGCAATAAAAAACAAACATCTTTTTTATAGAGCCACTCTGATTTTCATGAAAAACAAAGTTAATCAACTGACCTTTAAAGCCTTGAAGCAACGATTGTTTGCAAACAATAATCCAAGTAATTTATTCTTGTATTTGCAGTCCATTTGTTCAGATTCTCTCTGTTTAAATTATTGCCATAATGAAGTTATGTGCTTCTTTCCGCATCTGGTTGATTTCATGAAAGCCATGAACGCAGGGACTTTCAAAACATGCCAGCACATTATTTTGACTAGGCAATACATAAATGTCCGATCGATTCTTGTTGATAACAACAGAAAGAAGTTTGTTTTGTTTTGTTTTAGAAAAATTAAAACGAATGACGCATGTCGCGTTCTTCTTTAATCGGCATATGCAGGTGTCTGTAAGTTATTTTTCAATTTTGTTGTTATTTTTCTTGTTTCCTTTAGGCTATTTTTGTCAACCATCGAATTAACCCTTTAGAATCTTCTATACAAAGAACCCCCCCCCCCCCAAAAAAAAAAATTGTCGTCATTGGCGTTTCTCAGTAAACAGAGGCCGATCTTCAGTGAAACTTTTGAAATATAGGTTTCAGGATGCCTGCTACTGAACTAGAGAGGAGGGCGGTAGGAGGAAAAACGATGAGCTCTTCTCGTTACCGGTTTCGAAAAGGCTCTCATGACAATTCAAATATCTGCGTCTTCGACAGAACCTGCTGGAGTGCCAGGATTTCTGTCTAAGTTAATGATTCATGTTTAAAACAACAACAACAACATCATCAACAACAACAACAACAACAACAAAAAGAAAAGGGGGAAAAACCGAATCAGTTAGGGCCCGGTGCAAAATAAGATGGATACTTTCTTACCATAGTGTAAAACATTTGGAAAGTTATTCGGAGGCAAATTATTGTGGGGAGGTCTTTGACCAGACCATTTCCCTTAGAAGTAAGATTTTATATGGTAGCTAGAAAGATTCTCTCAATCAAAGACACTTTATGGTGCTTAAGGGCGCAGAGATAATCCAGTACTATAATTATTAAGTTCTAAACTATCCTATTTGTATATAATTATGTGGTTCGGTCTGGGGGCTTCGATTTCTCTTTACGATAAGTGCTCAGATGTTCTTGAATGACGCTTGCATATGACGTCATTGCGGTTTCATTCTTTCGCCATTGCAACTTACATCAGCATTTGTAAAACGATCCATTACTTGCTATAATGTTACAGTTACAGTTGCAACAGTACAGCTAATCAAGTCAATACTCCTGGTCCTCACTTTGAAATTTAAAAAAGTAACACATGCACGCAAACAAGGGGGAGTGAGAAGCAAAAAAAATAGCAAGAATAATGATATCAATAATAACAATAGACTTAGTCTACTTGTGTGAATGCATCTTCTTTTTCTTATCGGTTCTTTAAGTAAATATCAATATTGTATTAATGTGATATTTTTTATCATATCTTTTGTGATAACTAAATCAATATTATGATCATAATTTTTATCATAGTCATAAATCACACATTATCACTTCCAAAACATGGACCATAACTCTATAGGTGTTTCATACAAGGTGATACTTACATTACAAGACAGTCTAGTGAGACTCATCAAATGGCACTGACACCGATGACACATCCGTACAGAAAGGTGAGCAAAATCCCCTGCTTGTGCTTAGTTGAAGTTAAAAATGTTCCTGGAGGGCATACTATGTATCGCTTTACCTGTGTCTAGTCTTAACAATGGGTTAAGAAACATGACCAGGTATATAGGTCTTGGGAAGAAGTTTGGCATGGGGGCGAGGCGGTGAAAAGGGATTTGAGAGAGGGGAAAGATAATGGGGAGGAGAGTGACTGTCCAGGGGCCAGTTGAACGAACAGGAATAGTATGAGAGTAAAGACCTCAACGCAAGCAGAAAAAGAAAATGGGCTCGAGTGAGGTCATCCAGGAAGAAAATGAATGAGTCTGCAGCTGGCAGTGGACAAGCTGTTTTATTTTTGGTCTCGTTAGCAGGAGCCATTCACACGCTTTTTACTAACAGTCATTATTATCGTGCAGTAGGTAAGGCCTGGTCAGGTGACGACTGAAAATTTGAAATAGATTCAGGAAAAGGATGGGAAGAGCGGAGGAAGGGTCGGGAAATTAAAAAAAAAAAAATTAAAATACGGAAGGAAAAAGATAATGTAGAAGGAGAAAAAGAAGGAGCAAATGAAGAGAGGAAAGAAGGAAGAAATGAAGAAAGGAAGGGAGGAAGGATGTAAGGACAGAAGGAGAAGTAAAAGGAAGAATGGAAATGAGTAATGAATTAAGCGAGAACAAAAGAAATTAAGAAGAAAAGTAAGGAGGGATGAAGAAAGAAGAAGAAAGGAAGAGAGAGTGAATGAACAAAGAAAGAATAAAAAAAGGAACGAATCAATGAAAGAAGAATGGAATGAAGAGGAGAAGAAAGGAAAGGTTAAAAAAAAGGAAATAAGTAAAAACAAAAGAATAAAACAAAAGAGCGGAAAGGGTGGACAGAAAACAAACCCACGACGGATGGGAATAAAGAGCCGTGATCTTAATCAATGTCATCCTTGCTGTCGGCCTTTTTCATTGTTTTCTTGTTTGTTTTTTCTGTTTTTTTTTTTTTTTCATTCTTCAGCCTCCGTATTATTTAATTATTATTTTTTTTTTCAATGTGTATATGTCGCTTTCAGTTCAAACAAAGTAGGATTATGTCGGCTTCAACTGTGTGGGCATTTCGGTGAGAAGAATTTTTGTAGGTAGAAATTGGGAATTTGGAAATCCTACTAGGACAGCGATGTCTCTGTCTATTCTTCATCCGATTTTTAACTGCCAAGGATTTTTTAAGATGCGTGTAAAGTACCAGGGAACCTCCGAGGCATAATGTCCCTCAGCCGAGATGGCTAGACGTTGGGCCTCCCTACCCAAGAACCCGGGGAACTCTTAATTCATTGAAAAATATCCTAGTTGTAATCTGCTAATCTTTCTCATGCTCTCGTGGGATTACATTTTGAAAACAAGAAGTAAATTTTTCGCTGAGGACCAGACCCTCCCCCCCCCCCCCTTTCCTCCCCTTTCCTTGGCCCCATATTGCTATATGCAAAGTTTTTATCCTACCTATTGATTATTTTGGGTTGTTCAGTTCCGTAGGTTGAGTAGTAACAGAAGCAAATGTCTGAATGATGCTGATAAAAAATAGTAGACATAACAGTTAAGTGTGGTACTTGAAATAATGTGAGCCATGTTGTCCAACTCTAGCCTATGCAAACACACGATGGTTTGAGAATGTTAAACCAACAGACCAATCAGGCAGCCAACCAACCAACCAACCAGACAATCAATCAACCAACCAACCAACATACCAACCGATCAACCAACCAACGACCAACCAGCCAACCAAACATACCAACCAATCAATCAACCAATCAAGCGAATATTTTGGTTGGATTAAAATTCTGTTAACTAGAAAATAATGTATCTTAGCGATAGCATTCTTCTGGTACGGGCTTGTGGGTGTTGCCCCATCCTGTGACCCATACTGGGGACACCAACTAACATTAATAGCATCCATGCAATCCGATTGGAAACATTAAATTAACTTTGTCAAAGGAATAAAAACGCAGATATTCAGTTGGCAAGATCATGTGAGATCTCTAACAAAACAAAACAACAAAAATACTAATCAACACCTCGGCACTATGAAAAAAGGAACAGGGAGAAACAAAAAACAAACAAACAAACAAACAAACAAACAAATAAATTATGTAATAAGTTGAGGGACTAGATAAATGCACTGTCATCTTCCTGAACTTCACGTGAAGAGCAGTTCATTTAACATACAAAATGTACAAGATTTGTAGCCACCGGGCTTTCTGTGAGTAAAATGCAAATAACGTCCTTTATATGGAATGGTTAACAATAGTCTCGGAATCTGAAAAGAAAGAAATTTGTTTTGTTATCCGAGACACACTGATGTCTCTGAGGTAGAGAACGATTAGTCACATTATTTAAACCACTGAGCTATAGCATTTACGGGACCATCTGGTGTGCAGATAAATCTGCCGGGACGAGTAAGTTATTAATTAGCTGATAGTGATTCAGTGATGCATTGCATTGAGATATAGATCTATAACATACATTTGGAACACTGATATTGCTTGCCACCATATCTACAGGCCTTGCTAATGTTGATGTAGTCACGCTTCATTTATGTGCTGAGCAGGGAGATCAACAACTTACGTAATTGAATTTGAAATATTTGGTCACTTTAAAGTATGTTAATTGTTATGTCACAAAGTAAGAACTTTCCAATATTACTTTAAAGTTATACATCACCTCTTTAGAAATCTTTTCCTCGTTTTTTTTTTTTGGTTTTTTGTTTTTTTTCCCTTCCTTTGATGATTCGTCTTACATAAACTAAATACTTAATAGTACGGTAACCAGTATCACAAATTTATACCCCACCCCTTAATACACCATGAATGATGACCGAAAGATGTCGAATAAAGTTAGGAAAACATGATAACCGATTTCAATTTTACTCTTTGTCCTGTTTTTTTTCCCTTATAGAATCATGTACTAGTGCTACTATGAAAATTTCGTAATTCAAACACAGTACAATTATTTCTCAGTTTCACTTTTAGGTCGCTCAGTATCATCGATATTTCGACCAATTAATGTGCTTTCATAAAGAAAAACAAAAGACTTAATTGATACAAAACTAAAACTTTCAGAGGCTAAATAGCTCATACATCAAGCGCAAGAGACCGAAACGAACATAACTCTCAGCTGACTGCATAACAAGGCCGTTGAGCTTTTACATGTGAGAAACGTGTTTGCTTAGCTTGCACTTCTGAATCCAAATCAGAAAAATCTTAGAAAATTATAAAGTGGTTAGAATGAAAAAAAGGCGAAATAAAAAGAAAAGAAACAGTGGTTTTGTTTGTCAAGCTTTCTTATAGTGGGTATTTAAATATAAGGGATGCGGGAGGGGGGGGGGGGGTAGGGAGGGATAGGGGGGAAGGAAGGTGGCGTACGAGATAGGGCAGAGAGTAGCGAAGAAACGGAACATTTACAGACGAGGTTAATGAGCAAGACTATTTCGTCGCATTCACAAGCAAATGGCCTAATTTAGAGGTGCTGTTGGGTTTTACCCGAACTGTTTTTATCTAGATCGTTGGTATAATGAAGCTCTTTACAATTTATTATTATTTTGAACAAGATCCAATATGAGATCTTAGCTTCCTTAGAAGAATAAGATACAGCTGCCTGTGACGCTCTCAATAACAATTCTCTGAAATAAAATGTATTTAGGAGGAGAGGGTCGAGCGGAAAAGGATGTAGATCTGAAATTTGGTTTTTGCTAAGAATATCCATTTTGGATTTTTATTTTCTCTTACAAGCTTTGCCTTTTCTGAATACAGAAATAGTATCAAAAAGTTGATATGTCCATTTGAAGGTTTGAAACATATTCGTTCAACGGATGACTGGCCTGTTGCCAACCAGGTTGTTATAAGCGGTGGTAAATCATCAATATTATACTGGATGCAGACAAAGGTTGCACAAAACACATGATTATAACCTCCACTAGCAATATCTTGAACCCCAATGCCAGAAATCGACATCAGCTTTCATCGGGTGCTCTAAAATGAACTTCCATTTCCTGAGAAAAATCAAATTCTGTTTAATTTCTGCTGCTTTAGATCACAATAATGAACCATCTGCTGTAGAACAGGTAAAAATACT
>JBCEWB010776357.1:2257-16535 GCA_039654565.1 Peronia peronii | reverse complement strand
CAGGTCTATGTCAACCTTTCCCCCCCCCCCCCCCCCACCCCCCCTCCCTCCCCTTCCCCTCCAACAACATTTAGACTTTTTCTATATTCAGTCACAGGAAAATATATCGTCCACTTGTTTTCGGTTCAAGTGCTTTTTCATTTTCCCTTTTCCACCAATTTTTTCTCTCTCTCAAACACAGACATACGCACATACACATAGTCGTCAGGGTTTTCATTTGTTTCAATTTCAAAGAAATGTTCCGACCAGAGAATCTTTTCGCACCACTCTGCAGTATTCCGGAAAGGTAACGTCATATTACAATAAAAAAAGGCAGGCAGAGGGCAGCTAACCAAAATGGGAAAGGGGGCAGGGCAGGGCAGGGGGTAGAGCACGAGTGTCTGTCCTACTCTTGGTCTAATTCACGGTTGGTTGATGCACAATGGGCATGGTCAGTGGAATGAAAGGACAATACTGGTGGTATCATTGGTGCTTAGCACAGGACTGCAAAACTGGCTAGCAGTGAAGAGGTTAAAGGTTAAGAAATAAATGAAACCAAAATATTCCCTATCATTCAATCTTGTCTTTTGTTTGAAAGAGAATTCTGTGCAAAGAACGGTCTGGGTAAATTCTATGAGTTACATTTTCATCAGTCTGACCTTTCTGCATTTCTTTTTCTAACAGAATCATCTACCAAAAAAAAGAAGAACAAAAGACACAGGGCATACCTGTAAGGGACAAAACGATGGCAGAATACAGAATGGGGTCTATGTAGAAGAGAAAATCCATATCATATCATGATTTACAGAGAAGATCTTAAAAAATGCCAATATTTAGCATGAGCACCTGGGAGTTTCAATATTTGTGTAATTCTCACTATGTCAGAAAGTTCTAATTGCATTAATCATGTCAGTATTGATAGTCAGTAGTTTCTATATCATTTTTTTATTTGTCTCAAGGAATCTTCCAACTATTTCCACAGTAAACAAATATGACTTGTTAGCATTGGAGCAACAGGGAAAAGGCCTGACAGAGGAACGCATACTCTTTGCTTTTCAAGCATTAGATGAGCTCATCCCAAATCTTGGTGTATTTACTCGTATATTTCAGAAACTCAGGGATGACTTGTTTGGTAAGTAATTGTTACACTTAGATTTATAATATCAACTGATTTATTATATCACAGATATAGTTTAGTTAAATGGAAAAATCTACATGACATTTTGCGCATCACTGCTGCTGTTTTGGTAGATCTGATTTTAGGCACACATTATCAATAATAAATGTGTAGGCAAGAAACTCATCAAAATTCAGGGCAGATAATGTTAAAAATCTAGCATCAATATATATTAGGTTATGCATTCAATGAAATTATTTGCACTCCTTTACATTGCCTAAAATTGTTTTATTACACTGAACTAGGGCAATATTTTTGTAAGTGAAGAATGAAAACATCTCTTGGTTCAAAACAGATTGTTGCATCTCATTTTTAATTTTAACTATGAAATGACTTGGCATTGGCACCAATGGATTGCATTCGATTAACCTCACCATTTTTTTACAGAATGTTTACAGTTATACCTCCATTATCATTTTTTTTATTATTTAGTCACTTGTTAATAATATATTTTATTTCATTCTTGAAATTGGAAAACACAATGTTGATTTTATTAATACCAGAGGCAGTATATAGTGATGAATTGACTGGAACGGCAGCAAGTCCAGGCTGTGGAGACAGTGAATACATACAAAAGCTGCCATACTTTTCTTTAGTGAGACAAGTGTATGATGAGAGACATGAGTTTACAGAGGAGTTAAAACAACAGTTGGAGATTGTGAAAGAAAGGTAATACAATACTGAGAATGTCTTTTATTAAGAAATGCACATAGGCCCTATAATTATGTCATAATGCAAAGAACGATTTTATCGAAACTTCATTACAAACATGACAGCTTATTTTTTGGAGGGGATGCCTAGATGATGCTACAAATTAAGTGTAAGCACATTAAAGTACTATACTTAGATAGAATTTCAGTCCAATGTGCATGTCTGAGTCTAATAATATAGTTATTAGTTGTGAGACAAGAACCATGGTCTTTAATTTTCTTTCAAGGTTCTGTTAAGTATTATTTTTATTTTTGATGGTGAATGTTATTCTTTGCTCTACTGATTCCTTAGCTTCTTGAATTGACCTGAGCTTTCTGTGTTTAACTAATATTATAGAGACATCTATGGATTTTTGCTGAATAATACCGTATGGCCAATGCTTCACTTTAGTTGAGCCACTTGCCTGCTCCTCTATCTTTAAATTTGCAATGCTTTAATTGTGAGCTTGTAGACTTACCATTATCAATGTAGCCTGTCAATATTTTATGATCCATTAACCTAGAGATTTTGTTATATTTGCATCTTTTCTGGTGACTTTCTATTTCTATTTATAGCTGTTATTCATTCCCCTTCCTTCTCATTCTTGTTTTTTTCCTCTCCATAGGCTTTTTGAGAAACACAAGAATTTAGAGGAAGCTCAAGAGACAATTGCTGACAAAGAGGATCACATAAATGTCTTGAACTCCACCAAGGAGGAACTACAATCTATCATTGAAGAGAAAGACAAACAAATTGATGAGTAAGTGAACGAATGAGATTTCATCATGGCTTTTGATCATTTCACCAAAAGGTAGACTAAAGAATTATTTTTACCATTTAATATTTAGTGTGCTTGTCATTCATTGCTCAGTTTTCTTTCTTGAACATCTAAAGCCGGCCATACACGCTCAGTTAATTTGACTCCGTATTTCCTTCAGATGCATCGACACTGGTCCCGGAATCAATTCAATTGAACATTCAAACCCTCCACACATTCAGTTTGTCATGCTGTGGGATTCAGTTTTCCCCGTGGAGACAAATGGCGTTGCGAGATATCAAGTCTACCTGGATATTGTGTAGCGAAGAATAGGCGAGCAAAAAAGCTGACAAGAATAAACCCTATATATAGTAATCTTTTAGAGGAACTGTGATTGTACTCAGAGGATTTTCAGAATTATCTAAGAGTGGTTTAAAAGGTCTATCTTTATTTGTTGAACATTGTATAATGTAAGACTTCGTTAAGAGATAAAAGAATACAGTGATGAAAAAAGCGATAAGTCCACATGAGAGACTTACTACTACTCAACGTTTCTTGGCTACAAACATATTCAACTGTGCTAGGTGCAATAATCGTGCTAAATCCCAACACTCTAGAATAATATTAGACACAGCAATCTCGGTAGGGCCTACATGTACATGTACTAGATCTAGGGTGGGGATAAATATAAATTGCTATCTTTTTTATTAAGCATCAAATCGAGACATGCACGCATGGCCCGCCCTAATTTGGACACGCTGATTCCAAATCTGTCATTATTTTTTTTATTTGAGCTATGATTTACATAATAAATTCACTGCATTTACTCTCCGCATGAAGCCAACTTCAAAGGAAGCAGACAGCATCCGGTCGTGCTCAGCTTTGGCCTGCAGAACTGCGCAAAAAATATCAGGCATTGCCTGATTTGCTCAGTTCGAGATTTTCCGACAATAAAGTTGGCCTAATTTCCTCCTACATGCACCGTACGAACTGTGCAAACCCAAACTGAACAGTTAGAACGTAGCAAAAACTGAGTGTGTATGGCCGGCGTAAGATTTACATTCCTTTCATGAATGTCATTATACATAAATAAATGCAAAGGCATTTCAGTGTGCTGTGTTTATGTGGTTTATGAATGAGTCGTTGATTTTTTCATATTTCTTTGTTTCAGGTTAGAAACTGAATTGGAAGAAACACGAGAGAGAGCAAGGAACAAAGAACATCAGCTTGACTGTGATATTTCTGACTTGAGGGTAAATTTAGACCCAAAGATACTTGAGTCATCAGTTCAGAATGCAACAGATGGCTGGCCTAGCAAAATTTGCATTTAATTAAATTTGCATTCCGAAAACACCAGATTGATAGTGCTAGAAATGGACCTGTAAGATTCAGGGTGATGATTCTTGTGCAAACACGCACTAGCAAAACTGAAACAAAAAAGAAACAAAGGAAGAGTAGTTCAAGAGTGGTTGGAATTTAAGCTTATGAAAATAAAATTTTGAGACAGAGCAAATCAAATTAGGAAAATTGGATAGGAGTGAAACACATACCTGTGAAAGTAAGACCATATAATGTTTGCGATTTTCCCTCAGCCATTCAAATCAGGTGACTTGCTTTTTCATTTTCCAATTTTGTCTTACTAGGAATCCCTTGAGGAAGCTAAGAATGAGATCAACTACCTGTCACAATTCAAGAAAGGATATGATGACCTCTATTATGGTCAGCTTTTTACCCTTTGCCATTGCTTTTTTTTTTTTAAACTTTCTCAAAATAAGACCGAATAAAAGAATACAGTGATGAAAGAGATGGATGGATGGATGGAGAAATAGATGGATGGATTGATGGATGAATGAATTGATGAATAGATATACCGATGGACAAGATGGACAGACAGATCAGCAAAGGGATAAATGGATGGGTAGATGGACGGATGGATGGATGTGTGTATGGATGGATGGATGGATGGATGGATTGATGGATAGGAGAAAAAAGGGAGAAAGAGAGAAATGATAATTATGTATCTTTGTTTTGAAGCGAATTTCATTGATTTCATTGCTAAATAAACTTTATGAGTACATGTCATTTATACTAAGTATATAAATAAAATGCCTATAGATACACCTTCTAACCTACAGATTAATTTCTTTACACATATGTGAAATATTTATATATAATGCATTTATGGTCAGCATTTATGGACAAAACTGGCACTCTGGAGGATGAACCCAAAAAGAAGAAGAAGTCTGTTGTCTCAACAAAACGAGTGAGTTTTGGATTTTTTTTTTATGCAAATGAAGTTGCACATGTGTATGTGAAAGGCATGACATTTAAAGAATTAGGTAATGATTAGAAAATGAAACCTAATTTCTGTCCACAGTAATTACGACTGATCCATATTTTGCACTATAACACTTCATCTTTTTGAGACGACAAATATAGAAGCAAACTCACGGGATTCTTTTCTTTTCAAACAGTTTTCTGTTCAAGATTCACCTTCTGAAGTAGAGAGAAATGTTTTGTCATGGACTGATACCTTTTCCTTTGGCAGAATCATCTTACTTTGTTTATCTATTTTATATACAACAGTTAGATACTCATATAATGTGAATATATTATTACATCTAATAGTATTAAGTAAAATGTCATTGTGATTTTGAATGAATTTTTTCTTTTTCAAAACTCATATTTTTTTTATATATTTTGTTGAAGTTAATGTTTTAGGATCATTTATAACCAGAGACGTTGAGTCGTTGATATGTAAGTTTATCCTTATTTCTCATCTCCATGCACATCAACAACAGGCTAATCTGTTGAGTGGTGTGGAGTCTGCCCAAAAGCTAGAGGAGCAGATATTGGCAGTGATGAACACAGCCATTGAGGGTAAGAAATCTATATACATAATGCTGTAAACAATTTAGCATTAAAAAAAAATTGAGAAAACCATACAATAAAAAAATTCAAAATCATAATAAAGTCAGTTGGCTATTGTCGTTCTTCAATTATTTTATGAGTAAGTGATTTGTCAGAGAATTTGGATTGACTTCTTGAGAGGTAGCAGTAAAACAGATGTGCTGACCATACCATATGATGTCACTTAGGTAAGAGGCCCTTAGTATCATGGTGGATCCTTGAATGGAAACGACCCAATCTCTAATTCTGTTCTGTGTCCGGCCAAATATCTATGATGAACATTTCCTCCTTTTTGCACCATGGTATTCCAAGGGATGGTAGGCTGTAAAATTTCCACTGGCCTTAAGTAAGCTAATGTGAGATAGAAATGGTAGAAGATGTCCCACAAATTTAGCACTGATGATGAGGCCAGCTGACAATAATAACATGAAGAAAAACAAAATTTTATATTTCTGCTATTGTAATAATTTATTTTACACTAACAGTTACATTTGCTCATGCATGCAATGATATTAAACGTGTTAAAAACATTAAAATGTCATCAACTGCAAAGAAATTTAATGTCTCCTTTGGACCAGACCCAGACCAAGAGAAAGCGAGTGGACCACAGATCAGCCAGTAGTACTTTTTCTTCTTTTTTTGTTGGCTAATGTGAGGAGAGGAAGCATTTTTTTTTTTATTCTTATTTTATTTTTATTAGTAGCATTACATATGTCTGCAAAGTTGTGCTGTTATTTACCAGAGTATGACAAGTACATAGAAACTCATAAGGCAGATCTACTAGAGAAAGTGGTCAATGAGGAAATGACAGAGGCTGAGGTTGATCTGCAAGAACTGGAAATTGATGAAGCAGACCAGGAGGTAATGAAGAAGAGAACAACGGCATGGAATGAATAGTTAGTGTTACCAGCACTTTATCAAAAATATCTGTGTCTGGGAAAGAGCACTTAAAAACATAGAAAAATTTCAAAGTAAATTTTTCTCAATGAGTAACTCTTTGAATTTTTCTTTATGAGCAACTCTTCCTACTAAATCTCTTTATTTGATAGCAATGGAGGAAACTTTTTTTCCTTCTTATGGTAATGTTCTAGATTCATTTTCAATTCTACACATAAATAAACATATTTCTCAGCTATGGTACAATTCATCCTTTGTCTAGAACACAACAATACTCAGCAACTTTGATCATATGATGCTGCTTGCCATTCCACTTTCAAAATTTGGATTAGTCAAGTAAATATGCAGTAGTCAATCAAGGTGATGTACTTCGCATGAAATCTACCATTATAGTTTCTTGAAATACAGTTATCTGGCTAGAAATTTGTTTTAAAACAATGTGTGTCATGAGATTACCTGTTAACTGATGTGTGTATGTTTACACAAAGAATCCAGTCAAATCAACCAAAATTTTCCCTCAACCACTAACTCATACAAATTCTCAGAAAATGGCTAAATATTCATGCTGTATTTTTATACTGTTATATAGTAATTTTCTATTATATCCATACTAGGCATTAAAAAAAATTCTCAAATTTCTTTATTATAGTTGTTTGGCCATAGACTACTGTGGGACTGATCCAAAACATAACATCATGCTGCATTATACACACAACCTTTTGTAATAACCAGAAAACAAAAAAGAAAGAGTTTTTGCCACGATCTCCTACCCCCATGGCTTGTTCCATTGTCTAACTGAACACGCTCCTTCCCTGATCCCTCAACACTTACAACCCTCTCGTACACCTATTGCTGGCTCCCTCTTCAATACTTACTTTACATTGTTATTGTTTCCCATTCACATACACTAAGTGATAAAAAAATTTGCATGAAAACAAACTTTCATTGGATTCAATAACATTTAAAATTATTTTGTCAAAGAAAAAGTTATCAAAAAGTCAGACATAATCAATCTCGTGGTTATAATTCATACATTGAAGTTTATAATCTTCTTGTTTCAATGCAAATCATTTCCAGCTTGAAAGTGTGCAAGAGCGATTCCAAAACACAGTGCACAATCTGAGCACAGAGTTGGGCTTGCTTCAGAAACACAGCACAATGCTGATGGAACAGCTTCAAGTCTTAGAGGAGATAAAACCAGCTATACCGTAAGTAGATTCCTTCGCACTCTTACACTTTTCATATCATTTAGTGTGAAGCAAGAAACGCACACACACAAAAAGAAATTTTCTTTTTATTTGAAACAAAAAAGAGTCTCATAATATTTTAACACAACATGATATAGCAAATGTTCCCCAATACTTTTATGCATGCTCTTTATAGTGATGTCAGTCTTGTCTATCTCCAGAATTTTTTTATTCTGCATCTCATAGATTTTTTATTAGCATACAAATTATATTATTAGATTTTACTAAAATGGATAATATTATTTAATTTCAGCAAAAAGAGAGATGTGAAGGGTGTAGAAAAGGGTGAGTGAGTTAAGCTTTCACTAGATGCTTAACTTGAATGTCACTGTCTATCCCCTTTTTTTTCAGTTCAAAGTACCTGTAAAAAAAAAAAAAAAGAACCCATGAAGCTTTTATGTTGAATTATAAATGGCTTCAGAAAACTGTGAATGATGATTGAAATCAAGATGTGTAAATGTATTATATATGGAAATCTGATATACATCTGCCTTTGGAAAAGCAAGACAGAAGAACAAAATATAATTCAGAAAAAAATAAACAAAACCCTGACAAAATAAAATTTTCTAGCATGTTATTTTTTGGTCTCTGTTTTGTTTTACTTTGTTTAATTTCATACTTTTATTTATGAAAAACAAATATGTTTTAAAATCCATGAACTGTGCAATTTCATTAAAAGTGAATGCCCTGGAAATAGGTATTCCCTGTTTGAATGTATTGAGTACTGTAATTTCAGGTGATTCCATCCTTTCTGCTGGCTTGGAGGAAGAGGAGATTGCTGAGGAGGTTGCTGATCCATTCATTCCTCAGGAGAGAGTGTTCAGCAAATATGCAGCCATGCTGTACACATCCAATAACCATGGCAAAACTTTTGAGGAGTTTAAAGATGCCAAATATTGTGCAAGTTGTGGAGAAAAGGTGAGAAATATAAGGGAAGAAGAGTAAAAAAATCATGGATATCGTACCATTCTGCAAATATGGCATAAGTCACACTTATGCCAAAATAAATGCAGTTTACATCTCATGGTGGTTATGAGCATAAAAGTTGTCAGATAATATCAATTTAAAAAAAAAACAAAACTGTACCAATAAAAATCCATATGGATTTATGAGAATCACAATGCCATATATAATTTATCAAATGACTTGTGCTATAAACAGTTTTTCATAATACATGTACCTAAAAAGTGCTAGAAATAATATATAATATACCAGTGATGGTATTTTCAAACAAACCATTTTTTTTTTCAGTCATTACTCCTTTCAAAGTTTAATTGTAACCAGTTCATCCACCAAAAAACACAAATCTGTGAAATTCTAAGTGTGTTGTCAGATTTGGAAAAACAGAACTGAGCTGGTTGAACAGTGGAGACGATTACAAATTTGATATCTAAGGTATAAGGTAAAGCAAATGCTCAACATATTAGGTCACTACTTATACTCTTGCAGAGTGACAAGTTACAGTGGATAATTGCAATCCTGGATAGATAACTGGACATAGTTGTTTATTTGCATTTCAAAAGTTGTCAAATATTTTATGATTTAAAAAAATTAAGATTTTGTAGAATATTATCTCAAAATTTGATACAGTAGTTTCAGCCTAAGAACCCGGTTGCTGGGAGACAAAAAAAGAAGGCTCTTAGGCGGACAGGTTCTTAGTATGATTGGAAAGTTACGCAATCCGTTTGACCACAGACTGTCTTCACTACTATGATTAATTGATCATTAATGTTAGTTAAAGATTTATCTATGCGAATAAGTACAGCCTTCTTCCCTGTATGTGTGTTGTAATTAGATCTAACAATTCCTGATCTTTCTTGGTGTATAATTACATCAATAATCAATAATGCCCAGTGTTTAAATGTCGAGTGAATTTTCACATAACTGTATTTTTGTTGAATGAAAGCATGATATTGTTTTGCTATCCTACAGATAATCACATGTGCCATAAATGACTTAGTTTTACAGACTGACCAAAGTAGTAAAACAACTGACCAGTAAAGAGGCTAAACTTACACCTCCTTATCCACAGAGCCAATCATAAGTGTTGTCCCACATGCTGTCAAACAAAAAAATGCTTATGGGTTAGTCCACAATGTGGCCTGATTATGCAGTCACACATAGACCATCACTTCCATTCCTTTGTCTGCCTGTTCTCTCTACCCCTTGTTCCCATTTTACTGCACATCTAGCACTATGTGTTTCTCTTGTGTGCAATATGATGTTAAAATTTCACCATAAATGCTCGCGTGTATTGGCCCAACACTGGGCTCTTAGCTTCGTAACGGGTTCTTAGAGGGGTAGATTATAGAGAAAAAAATTTGTAGCTGGGACGGGTTCTTAGGCGGACCAAGCTCTTAGGCAGTGGGTTCTTAGGCAGCAAGCACTGTATCATGAAGTAAATAATTTTTGATTATATCACTGTCAGCTGGCATTGATCACCAGTGCTTATAAACCTCAGGTGAGATGATAATCATCAGTAATATCTTTACTGTTTGTATATCAGCAATCACAAACCTGTAGCCTTTAACCATCACAGCACCTTATGGAATAAAATAAATTTTTGATAGCTGTCATGCTCCTTATACCCCAGACAGTGATCTGTCCACATAAACTTGGAGCATCAGAGAAAATCTTCATTCTTCCACACAACTGTTCTCACATCAAGATTACAAGACCACAAGTTCGAATCAACAAAGATTTGATGGAGTGAGTGACCTGCCTTATGTACTGGCAAATTGACTGCTTTGTCACATAAGTAAAATCGTTACTTTTAATTCACTTTGTTTTTTAACTCTGATAGGGGTGCTCTACTTTCTCCCCTTTGGAAGCCAGTGCTTCACTGTCCATCATTTAATGTTGCTGAACCAAAGTTGTTGTGTCTACATGTGTTGCTAGGGAGCAAGTTGTGTTGTATTTAATTTCCAAAGATTTATTTAGATCTCCTTCCCCGTATTCCACCTGTCATAGGTCTAGCATTTACTGGATTATATGTGTTATTCATTAGACCAATGTGAGGAGAATTCTGTTTATTATGAAGGATGACTTACATCACAAAAGAACTTTATATGCATTGCTCATATTGTGAAATAAAGGCAAATGAGAAGACATGAAGATTATATAAGTAGGGGCAATGTCTTCAGTTGTTTTAGTATTAATGAATTCTAGGGTACATGTATTGACAGTTTACAGTGAATTTGCATAAAATAGAAAGAAAATGGAGCATGACATAAAAGGTACATGTGATCCCTAAAACTTCACTTGTTAGTAAAACTTTAATAAATTTATAGCTTATAAATTTAAACTTATCATAGACAAAATGTTCTAATTGTAGTAGTTCATTATAATGTGTCAAATATACATGTGATTGGTTGCAAAAACAGTATCAGTTTTGTTGAAACTGAAAAATCATGACAAGATTAAAACATGCAATTTAAGCGATTATGAACTATGGTTTGCAGTGATGTTCTCAAGCCTCAGAGTCCTGACCCAACCCTGGACTTTGCCCCCTCTATGAGCAGCCCTGCCCACAGTTACATTTCTGGCCAGGTCAGGGATATTCCTGCTACGCCTGCCACTGAGACATCTCGGGAGAGTCCATCTCTCGGAGCAGGGGAGGTGTACATGGTAAACTCACAGCCGGAAAATTACAAATGTCATATGTGCCATCTATTTGCATCTGTTTCTTGGGCATTAAATGTGTGGTGCTATTTTGTTAAACAGTAGCAAATATAGTAAATGATAGTGCAGTTTTAGTCAAGGCGATAGCATACATATCAGAGTATCAATGAAAAAACACCAGGAGGCTTCTTTTGTAGATTTCCAACACATTCACAGCTACAGACTGATTCTGCTGGAAGAACACTGAAAATACCAACATTACATGAAGAGTATTGACAGTGAATGCAACCAAAAGTTAGTTTAGTGATGAGTTGAGAGAGCGTAATACCTACATAAAGAAGTATATAGAGCATAAGGCCACTCCATATTTAGGATACAAATTAAATGGTTGATTATAAAAACTTGTTGCTATGAAGTTCAAGAAGAAGATCAACCACAGATATAATCATTTTACACAAGCCTCTTATCAAACACATGCAAATTTTGTCTGTATGCATCAGTGAAAGTTACAACATTAGATTGCTAAACCCTTTGCTATGACATCATTTGGCAGTTATCACTTAAATTCATTAAAGTAATTATAATTAATATAGCATTCATTATACCATTGTTTACAATTGACTTGTAACTTTTGTTGGTGGCCATGATTTGCTGATCTTTAATCTCATCTATCTCTTTGGGATATTTCAGATATAAAGTTTTTATTTGTCATTAAAATTTGTTAGTATGTTTGGGCTCGTTACCTTTCTTTCAATGTTCCAGTGCCAAGAATGTAAAGTTGAATTATTTTAATTATTATAGCCAGCCATAATATATCTCTGATTTATTTACAAGAAAATGATAAACAGGATTTCCACAGCAATCATCATAGGAAAGGCTGTAATTCATTTTAAGGCAATACTATTACCTTTGCTTTGTCACTGCTTCATCATTTGTCAGTGCCCATAGACTGTCAGTATAAACAGTCTTGGTAAGTGGAATTCAAAATGTGATGCCATAATTGAAGTCCTGAAATAAATTTTCCAACAAAATGGTGTTGCTCAGGTTCACACTATGCAAAGGCTGTGGGATGACTACAGATACCGCACAAAATTAGAAAGAACCATACCTAGACCTTTGGATTATGTAAGTATTTTGAAATTTCAATGACCTGAGATTGGTTTACATTTTGCCCTTTTTAAGTTTAAGTTATGCTATTTTGTAGCAATCATTATTGAATACACTGTATATGGAATAAAGTATGGCTGTAGTGGAAATGATGAAATAAAGATAAGTTTTATCATTTGTTGTAAGGAATATCGTCACGATGAAAACACGATGAGCCAATTTTTGTTTAGCCAGCTAAGTTATTTCTCTTTGGCAAATACAAAAAATATAATACAACCAATTACAGAGAAGGAAAAAGATACTTTTGATCCCATTGTTTGAGATGTGAAGCAAAAATTATGAAAAAATTATCACACTGAGGACAAAAAATTTTCATCACATGGTGAAGTTTTGAGAATATTCTCTTGCACATGTTTCAAATAACAAGGGAAAAGCTTACTTTTTTCTTTCTTTAAAATGCTTGTTTTATACTAGGCAAAGGAAAAGGAAAGTAATTTAGGTGTCTGGTCAAGTCATTGGTAATGGTTTTGAGAAAACTCAGCAAGCTCATTTTGCTGGAGTCAAAGATGTGAATTATAAGAAGTGAACAAAACTGGACTTTTACCTAATTCCGTTTGGAGATAAATTTTAGGAATTTTTAACCAATAATAGATAAATCACATATAATGCACTATAATGCACTATACATTTAACTCAAGAACCCCTAAAAGTGACTTGAGAAATTATGTTGTAATTGTTGTGTTATAGTCTAAAAAGTTTTGCCTTTATTATATGTGGATAGTTGTGAATACATACATGATGTTTGCTGACAAGGTGATAAAAAAGAGTTCTGGTGGGGCTCTCTGTTCCTAGATAGAACCTTAACCTCTTCACTGCCGTGGAAATTTTGTAGTCCTGTGCTAAAAAGTAATGTTTGTAATCCTGTGCTAAAAAGTAATGATACGGTCAGTCTTGCTTGCTCATTTCTCTGCTCCCCCCACCTGCACCCAATCCCACCCATTCTGTGCAAGCCAACTGTTACCCATCTTCTACATTAGTAATCAGAAGCTCCAACTGGTATTTAGTATTACATAGAGATTCTGTCACTACATCATTGGCCTATCATCAGCTTGTGGCATCTGCGAGGTATACCTTTTATATGTGCTCCGACTATCTATTTCTACTAGTCCTATTTGCTTCAAATTTTTTAGAAGTGTGCATAAATGCTTTATAAGTTTGGAAGAATTTTTTCTTAATTTTTCAACAAAAATGATATGTTCTATGACTGGAAGCGTGAAGTGAGATTCGGCCTTATTCGAACATCAAAATGAAACTATATGCTCATGATTGTTGAGCAGTGATTTTGTATGATTAAAAATGGGTTTAACTGCTATGGAATGTCTGGATCAGCTAACAGTAACATTTTGAAAGCCTGCCTTTTACAAATCAACTGTTTATAAAGGTTACCAGGCATATTCATGTGGCAGAAAAACCACCAAAGTAGACCCCTCCGTCCAAAGGCTCATCTGTGTAACTACAAATGAAAACTTAGAAGCTGTGCAAAAGTTGGTGGATAGAGACAAGAGAATAAGATATGAGGAAATACAGGAGGATCTTGGCTTTTCAACTATTACTGTCTATTAAAACATTTAAAGCTAAGGAAGGTCTGCGCCTGGTGCGTACATTGCCTAATGATCAGAAAAAGGCTAGGGTTGAGTTTTGTCAAAACGTGCTTAGAGAACATGATGAAGGCTGGTCAAAATCTGTGCACAAAGTCATGGCTGGAGATGAGACATGGATGTACAATTACAATCCTGGAAGCAAGCGGCAAAGCATGTGTTGGGGGGGGGGGGGGGGGGGGGGGGGGGGGTCCTGGGGGTTTTCCATGTGTAAACTTTAACCACCCTCAAATTC
>JBCEWB010776246.1:0-16535 GCA_039654565.1 Peronia peronii | reverse complement strand
GGGGGGGGGGGGGGGGAGGGGGGGAAAAAGATCCATAAAACTCTGGACATTAAAATTGTGGGTTAATGTGGATGCAAGAGAAAAAAAAGGAGTGAAAAATATCTTCAGAACCAAAATAGGGCAAATATCAAGTGAGAATGTTTCAAGCTCTACCGAGTGTACTTTTCACACAAATAAAAACCGTATTAGAATGAGAGTGTCACTAGTGGACTCCATTAAAGCTCTGGATATTATTTTTTGAAATTATTACTTATTTCCTTCAAGCTTTGTGGAAAAAAATAAGAAAGAATGGAAGCAGAACAAAATTTTAATTGTCAGGATAAAAATATGTTGTACGGGTGATGAAAACATAGGCTGTTGAAAATAGACTCATTCTGAATTGCGACTTGGCTGTAGAGATGTGGTTATATGGGGGTTGAAAGGAAATAGATTTGTTTCGAACAAGCAAACGGCTGGAAATCCCCGTCTAATTTTAATGGGGGGGTACAAACATTGAAAACTGTTCACTGTTATTGACATAGAAAAACTTATAAAAATGCATGGGATCGGTGACAACTGTTCTCAGATCTCGTGGTGGAGCGGTAACAAACATCAGTGAGTGTTCTATTTTTAGCAGAGGGGTACAAACACTCCGGCTGGGATTTCCAGGTTTTTGTTTAGTCGAATATGAACTATTGTAAACAATGGAGCAAACTATTGTGTCTTTCCACGGAAGGCTCTTCCTTTTGTTTTTTTTTTTCCTGTTTTTCATTTTTGTTTTCACCAAGAGGCTGCAGTGTACAAAATGTTCTCGGCCAGTATGTTTTACAATAGAATCAAAGGTATATTTATCACCTGAGTGACAACTCACGGTGTTGAGCAAATGACGTATTATTTGAGAGCACTTCACATTTCAGAGCAAGTTCATTGTGCTTGCAGTGCAGTTATAAATGAAGTCATCCTCTCACTATGGGTTTCATTCCTCTACATGACTATTGATTTTGAAGTGGTGAACTTCACTCCGCTTGGCACAGCTGTTGTTCATCCCAGATCCTATGAAATATGAGTACGCCCACTCACTAAGTTTAACACACTCAGCACAACTGAAAGAAAAATCAATCTGAATTTATTTGCCTTGTGGGTGGGATTTGTTTGTATGTTTTTCAAGATTATGAGGAATGTTAAATCTATAATAACAACGTGAATGGGCTATCAGCATGTGTGTGCTCAGTTCTGTGTTCAGAGTTAACATTCCTTAGATCAATATGTTGCTGAAGCAAAGAAATCAGCCATAGTAGGTTTGACATCACCACATTTATAGATATTGAAATGAAGAGATATTCAGACATTTGTAAATAATTCAGGATTATTTGTAAATAATTCAAGATACAGTTTTGAAAATGAAAGTGATTCACACAGTTTATTTATTTTGTCTCCTTTAGAAAAATGAATTATGTCAAGGGGTACCATCTGATAGTTCAATAAAATGCAATGAAGGAAAAATTAGAATGAACAATATTCTCCTTTCATGATTCCTACAGCTTCAGTAGATCTGTACAAGGGTTGCTATGGGGAAGGTCTTTGCACCCTGATGGCAACATTTTCTTGTTCTGTACTAAATAGCCATGCTGCATAGAACTATAAGTTATGTTTGAGTGATACAGATTCACTATTTTACAGTCTTTGATATTTGGTTTTGGTGCCAGTAACTACCCCTATTGCATATGCATCTACATTGATTATCATTTTCATCTTTCCTGACGTGATATGAAAGAACCATCTTATCTCTGTTGGTAAACCTATGAACTGCATTGTTGTCAATTTTCTATGCCCTGTCAGTGAGTGCTTTTTCCTGTGACCTCTTGAAAACTGATTTACTGTCCATGAAATTATTATTTCGACCTTGATTTCTTATTGATATAATAAAAGTAATACCTTTTATTGGTCATATGCCATTCCTTCACACTATCTCAGTCTGCTTTATAGTTATTCGTCTATAACTTCATTCTGATGGTCTTGTCCTGCAGGTACTGGAACTAATGCTTGCTACATTGAGGATCTGGATAATGTCTTGACATGGGATGGAGATCACAATGAACCAAAAGAGGTAAGAGCATCCACCAGATAATTGTCTGAGATAACCACCCCAGAGGAGGTTGAAAGGCATAAAAAAACCAGAAGATGATTGTTATAAATTTTTACCTCATGGGTATTGTCAAATTGTGCATGCTGAAATCACTGCATGAATCTATTGCAGTTATGACAGTCAGAATTAAGGATTTGCAAAAGTACCCATTGTGATGCAAACAAGACTTGAAGGTCAACGTGTAATACACAGATAATGTTCATTTCCCCCCATTTAAATTTCTTTCATTAATATGAAAAGTAAATAATTCAATTCCATAATAATTTCATGTACATTGTCAAATCCACGAGGCTCCATAAAATTAAGTACATGTACATTTAGTACAAAGGATTATTTCTGGTAAATTTGCCATGACACCAGGACTGGTAACTGAACATAAGCATTTGAAACAACAATATTTGTGGTGACCTTCATTGTAGTTTAATTTTGTTCTTGCAGCCATGTCACGTAGAGTGAATTTATGTGTTCTCATAATCTGTGCTTGTCAGGTTTTAATCAACTCAGAATGGGGAGCATTCGGCAATGATGGCTGCTTGGATTTCATTTTGACAGATTTTGACAGATCTATCGACAAGCATTCCATCAATCCTGGAAAACAAATGTGAGTCTGAGATAAAGAGTAATGTCATGGGTTTTATTCATTGTAAATAGAAAAAAAATTACATTAAAAAAATTGAAGTTCCTACAATGACATTGACACGTTTCAAATATTTTGAGCCAAGGTGGAGAAAGCCTATATTGAAGAAAAGAAAACAAAGTCAGTGAAAGATTTCATTGTCAAAATTTAAGCTGAAAGCATTTAAATCCTCAAAATGTATAGAAATAGAGTAACAAGAATAGCATGTGACCTCAGAGAAAGAAAAGAAACTTCTCTTTTTTTGAGACAATTCTCACAAAACAGACTTAAGAAACTTTTCATTGTAGGGTCTGTAATTATAAGGACAGGCAGTCTGGTTATTGTGGGTAGGGTAATGATGAAAATATGGTTATATTTCATTTCAGGAATGGGGGGAGTAGTTATTGCCATATGAATATATTGATTGATATGCATTATATGTTACTTACTAGCTATCAAGCTTTTAACTGGACTTGCATAAGATATAGTTGAAGTCATTTGCTCAGTCATTAAATATCAGATCAATCAGTACACTGGTAAGCCACTCTCATTGGATAGGGCTAGGCATAATTCATTAACAAGAAAATATATGCACAAAAATGTTTGTTTCAGTTAAGCTAGATAGATATGATCATTTAAAAGCATTACCTGCTGCATCATAAGGTATTTATTGTCAGAATAGGTCATTCATGCAAAAAGATCCATATGGATAGTAAGGTCAAAAGGGTAACATAGTAGTGCCTGTTCGTTTAATTTATGCTTAAGATTCACATTAGTGCAGTAGTATGTTGTGGGAAGTGACGGCTTTATGGTCAACAATCTGTTAATCACTATCTCTGCTGATCACTATCTCTGCTGCTGTAATATGAAAGACAGTGTAGACTCACCAAACATCAACATATTATCTGTCTTGTCAACATATATATCAATGGTCTCGGGCACAAACCATCTAAGTCCAAAAACACAAATTCTACAGGAGACAGAAAAAACTCTGTGATTGAGAGCGATCTCCGATTTAGATAGTTTGATCACATGACAGTTTGACTAATTTTTATTGGTGGAGGGTTTAGATATTCTTAGACATGATGGCTCATGTGTTTGTCAGTTATTTTCAGGCATAAAAGTAATGCTCCAAATTCCAGAGTTAGACAGTTTGTGCCCGAGACCATCGATATATTATCTTTCTTTGTGTTTGCCCCGAATTATAAGATGATGATATTATAATGTATTTGTCGATGTTTGTCTCCAACAGTGAGAAGATTATCTTATGTTATTAAGACTATCTATCTTATCTTACCATATATTTTATTTTTCTCTATGCTTGTCCCCAGCTATGAGAAGATGATCTCAGGCATGTACATGGGAGAGATTGCCAGACTGGCCATCGAGAGGTTGAGGAAACACAATCTGCTGTTTGATGGTGAGGGCTCCTATCATTTGTCCACCAGGGGAAGGTTCTACACCAAATATGTTTCTGAAATTGAAGGGTAAGACTTGCATATTTTTTTTTTTTTTTTTTTTTTAAGTGTGAGTGTCTCTCAAACTCTTTTGTTAATTTCATATCCTCCTTTTATTTCTAGGACACTAAAACAGAGAGCAACAATTAGTCCAATTGTAAACTATCAAAGCAGGGTGAGCATACAATGGGTGTATACAATTGTAAAGTATCAGAGCAGTGAGCAGCAATGAATATACAGTTGTAGACTATCAAAGCAGGGAGAGACAATAAGTATACAATTATAAATTATCACAGAAACAAAAGTGATAATAAGTACATGCACAAAAAAGTGTAAAAAGTTCTTTCATTGAGAGAGAACAGAGCTAGTGGTTCTTTCCAGTGACCAGGTCACATTTGACTGTTCATGCATAAATATAGTTTGTTTGCATTTCTTTTTGTAGCCTTTGCTTGATTATTGGTTTATACATTCCATGTCATTTTTTGTTAAATTTGGTGTAACTGTGATCATTGATCTAATGTCAGCCGATCTACAATTCATAATTCAGGAGAATCCACTCTCAGTCCAGATTACAAACTGTATACATTAGTGACTGGTTTATGATGACATTGCATAACAAATGTTAGTGTAGAATATTCTGCTTCTTACAGCAAGAGCCTTTAGGATATTCTGTTAAACATAATAAGGAGTGATATGTAATACATGTATTTAGTTCGCTAGACAGTGATTCTTACCCCAAATGATGTTGCTTTTGCAGGGATGATGTCAATAGTTTCACAGTGACAAAACAGATTTTTGATGAACTTGAGCTGGACACTCACAACGAGCAGGACTACCGACTGGTCAGACATGTATGCAGTCTTGTCTCAAAGAGAGCCGCCTATCTGGCTTCCGCAGGTATGAATGAGCTTGTGTGGATTACAGCATCAGCAGCAGTTTGTTCCTATCAACAACTTTTGAAAAGCTTTATATTTTAGTGTTAGAAGTTTGTGGAACATAAATTTAGCATTTCCTAACAAGTATGTGCAAATGTTTATGTGGAAAAGACTGTCTTCAAGGAAAACAAAGTATATTTTTGTATGCTTCTGATTGTTCATACTGTGGACTGGACAATTTACAGCCAGATAGTACCACTGATGGATAACAATTAGCTTATTGAAATATATGATTGAACTTGACAAACTTCCTTACACATTGCAATTATCTGATTCTTTCACTGAAGTTGTCCCTTTGTTTGACAAGGAGTTTGACGCTATCATCCATTCCTTGTTGATAGTTATAGTCAGTTAATCTAGAGCAACTATCCTAACAGTTGAGATAATATTTCTCTCATGTAACTTAGAGCAGCTATCCTATCAAACAGTGAAGGTAATATCTCTCTCGACTCATGGAAATGTTCATTTCAGGTATTGCATGCCTCCTCAACAAAATGAACAGGAAAGAAGCCACTGTGGGTGTTGATGGATCCCTGTATCGTTTCCACCCATTTTTCCATGACCTGATGATGGAAAAGACAAGGGCTCTGACAAATCCTGGATTGAAGGTAAGGAGATTTTAGAACAGCAGAAGCAGGGGGGGGGAAGGGAGGGGTGGGGGTAGGGGGTGCTTTCATAGCTCTAAATGAAATGGGAGCTCAGAATGGATTTTCCATTTTCACATAACAGCTTGGCTCCTGAAAAAAACACATGCTTTTGTCCTTTGTTCATACCAAGCAGCATTAGATTATGGTATTATTTTTTGCTTCTTATTACTCTGTCGCAGTGAAGGTAATCTTTGCCTGGTTCATTTTCTTTTTTTTCAGTTCAAGTTGATGTTGTCACATGATGGCAGTGGAAAAGGAGCTGCTCTAGTGGCTGCTGTGGCTAATCGATTGCAGGCGGAGAAGAAAGCCAAGGAGAGCAAATCAGATGATGCCCAGCACAATAACAATTGATGAATACTAGTCTAGGATGTTGTTTTGATACACAGCTTTTACAATCCATGTGATAGCATACTCAACTTTACAGAATGTCGGTGAATTGATTCGTGCAGGCTAACAGTGCTGATCTGGACAGCAGTCGTTCGGAAGAGAAGACATGTCTGTATGTTGATTATGTAGTTATAAAATAGACAACAGTATTGGATGAATTCAACATGGAACATTTTCTGTTTTCATTGATGCTACTTGTTGTTGATAATGCTGCATCTCTGAACAAAACAAGATAACCCAGCCTAGCATCTGTGAAGAATTGCCAGGAAAATTACCATAAAAATCTTTTCAAATTTACAAAATGGTTAGTTAAATTTGCAGCTATTAAAAGGCTAAAGAAAAATAATACCATCAGTTTTGTGTCAAAAGAACCTAGATATTCTCTGAAGTTGCTTTTACTACTTGGAAATCATTCCTCAGATTCACTTCTCATTGTAATCAGTATTTGTCCCTTAAAGATTGAATTAGAAAGAAAGAAACTACCATATTATTTACCTTGTAATGCAATATTGAAACAAAATAACTGGAAGCAACCAGACCATATATCAGATGGTACTGCAGTGTTTCTTATCAATCAAGACCAGACAATTGTCTTCTGAAGTAGGCTCTGAAACTGCCATACCATGTTTAGAGACCTGCTGTTACAAAGGTACAGTGGTATCCATGGACTTCAATTCAGCTGTGCAGTTCTTATCAGCCCGAGACATTCTAAAAAAAAAACAAAAAAAGAAAAAGAAAACAGTCCTTGCTTAGTGTGTGGAAGGAAAGGGTATAATGTACAGAAGGGGTAGGAATGTATGTAAATGTTGGTTTGGTTTTCAGCTTTGTAAATTTGGGTAGCTTAGATCCATCAGATAGACATCTGTTCTAGGCTGTAGCAGACACAACCATTATAGTCCATTTGCTATTCCCAGAGATGCATATTATGGTATTATCACTTATCTTAAGTGTAACTCGTGAGCATCATTTCATCACATTTACTCCATTGCAATAAGCTCTTTCCAAACGGATTATATTTTGTTCTGTTCATGACCATTGGAAGTTGATCTGATTTCTGTTTCAAACTTACTGCTCTGATTACCACATATGATCTGTCAGAAGTCTTGATGGTCCAGGAGATCAAAGAAAAAAAAAAAGCACACCTCTTATTTGAGGAAATAAACATATGATAGACCTGTAGCAAGAAAATGTTGGCTATTTTGGGCAATTTAACAACATATCACATTTTTAGAATTTTTAGATATTTTTTATCTTTTTTTTTGTGTGCGTTAGGTAAACATTGATCTCAGACATGTCATGTGTTATTTCAAAAGCAGCCTATTTATTACATAAGAAATTATCTGTGATGATAATACACACAGCTTTGAGAGAACAGAGTTCTTGGAATTGCTTAACCCTTCCCCACCACTACCACCACAAAGTTGATATCAGCCAACTTAGATGTCATGGGAAGGATATCATGTGAGTTTTGTCATCCTAGCCTTCTTGATTTTGCACATGGCATGGTGAAATATGACATCAATGGTTCAAAGATATACAGGGGGTGCCAGACCAGACTAGCTCTATGAGTCGGCCACATCTTTCTTACTCCTCAGATACTAGTTGTTTTGCAGAATCCGGTTATATTTTCAGTGTCTCAGTATGTTGTTCTGTCTTTCCTACATAATATGAAATGAATCAATTCAAATCATGAAAGAGTATTTCATGCTGAATATAATATGTTTATTCTTTAATTATAATGATAAATGATATATATTATGTCATGCATGGGTATGTTTAACAGTGGGTGTTTCATCTTGTGTTTATCCCTTTCTTTTTTTTTTTAAATTTCCATTATTTCAATCTAGTTTGAATTGGTGTATGAGAACAAAATATAGAGTGAAATAAGGATACTGAATCATTCAGGCTGGCATGATCCTAGACACAAATCACGTGATATTTTCATCATTTCTTTGGGCTGTTTTTAAGATGTTGCTGAGAAGAAAATATGAATATCTAATTTTGTTTCTTTTTTAACTCACGGTTTGACTTGGTATTGAATAAGGCCCATTGTTTGGTAAACATTTACCTGTTAGAATGAAGATTGTTTAGCCTATAAATATTAATGTTTGCTGTTTCCTTTTTTCATGAAGAAGTAGAAAGGCATTTTTTAAAGAAAACTCCTGCTCCTTCTTAACTTGTTCACAAATGAAAAAAAAAAGAAAAAAAGTGGAAAAGACAAAATTTCCGTAGTTTCCTATTGATTTCAAAGTTTGATAGATTTGTGTTCGCCCAATTCATGAATCAAAAAACAAACAAAGATTGGAGTAGCCAGACCTCTGTTGTAGTCTGTGTGGCTGTTTTCTGGTTTCCAGATATCAGCATCACGAAATTTATACATGTGTACATATTATAATTATTATTCATTGTCGAAAGTATTTATATATATATATATATAAGCTTGAGTATTTTTAAGTGTGTGATTAGCTATAGTATGTATATTTCTGTGGCTATCAATATAGAATATGTGTACAATGAAAAGAGCAAAAAAATTGAGAAAGTACGCAAGACAAAAGGAATATGTTCTAAGGGAGATAACAGGTTACATGCATTCACTGATGTAGTTTTTGTTGTTTTTTGGGAGGCCCTAATTTGTTAATTCATTTTTCTTTTTATTTCTGGCTGATGTGGGCATTGAGGATGAATGTCCATCATTATTCAGTTTCAAGGTCTTCATAATATGTGCTTTCATATTTTAAGATATTGTCATCTGTTGATCTAGGAATCTTTGAATTTTTTTTTTTTTAAATTTTCCAACCCAGTTGAATATGAAAATGCTTTAGAAATGTAGTTCTTTTGAATAGATAGTTTCTCATAACACATTAATGAGACCGTGTAAAATAAATAAATGAATGAATAAATAAGTCACACTTATAAGTTATGCACATGTGTTTTTCCCTTTGGTTTGTTACAAATGTCCTAAAATATGCATCATGGGTTTGTGATTGGTTTGATGTCTGAATGTAAAATGACAGTTTGTACTATTATTTGTGTCACTGTCTATTTGCAGTAGTGTATCAAGAGTTTTAAAGATATAACATATCATGTGAAATTTGTTGCCTGTGAGTCATGAATGGGAAACGAGCTGAAGTGTGATTTGAATGAGTGGTCGTGCAGTTCATTTAATTCCCATGTCTTGAATTCTTCAATATTTTGATGATTATTATTTTAATATTTACCTTTATGTTTTTCATTCTTGTTTATTTTGTACATTAAAAACTGTTGATTTCCAAAATTCACTCCCATCTTGTTTTCCTATATATTATATTTGCTCCCCCAACCCTCCTGAGATTTCAGTCAAGCTTCTCCATCTTCCCATGTATGACAGTATTTATTCATGCATGTTTGTCTGAATGGGAAATAAAATATCATCAAGAATGGATATTGCTTTGTTATTTGTCTCATCTGTCCACTCACTATATGCAGTCCCAATAAAAGTCAGAAAATCTAATTTTGCAAGGTTTTGAAAACAGAGCCATGGAGTTTCTCTGAAAGAAAATATGAATACTGTTAGGAAGAAGGGAATCTGTATCAGTTCTTAGCAATACACAAAGTGATAACTCATTACATCAGTTTGTATACTCATAAGTCAACTTGATGTGAATTGCACAATCTTTGTCATATGCATCTAGGGTCAGTTTATTGCCATGATCCTTGAAATGTTGTTGAAGTTTATTAGTATTACGATGTTGTCCTTGTCCGACTAGAATCTCGAAATTCAGAATGGATCACACAGTTCTAAATTTTGAAATATATATGAAGATTCCAGTGAAAAAACCAGATAAGTCACATTTTCTGCAAAGGGAGAAAAACAAAGTTACGAAGTCTATAGTTTTTCACTGTATACCTTTTTAAAAACTCTCTTTTTAGCGGAACTTGCCTGGTTTTTCTGAATTATTGTTCTGGTTAACAAATCTTAGCAATGAGCTTTTTAACGACGGGGCAGTAACTCATTATTCACAAAAATGTGACTTATCTTGTTTTTCCATTGGAGTCTTCATATATATAATGGGCTCATAACAGCTGGGCTGGCTATATTGTCAGTGAAACTTTTGGTGGAATATATGTAGTTGAAAGTATATCTACAAAAGTAAGTATGACAACTTTAGACCTCTCACAAGTAATGTATTAGGCCTACATATATCAATTTTGCCAGCTCTGTTGTAAATATCCTGTTACTTTAAGAAATACTTGATGATGCATGCCATCAGCAGCAAATCACCCACAAAATGAGACTGAGAAATAAGCCCATATCTATCTTGATATCAAAGATGTCTGTGAATTTTTCTCACCTGTGTTAGCATATAATATCTAAATGTATTGTATATGTTAAGAGGAAAAAAATGCAGTACTATTATTTGCCATATTCAGGAACAGATTTGTCCCTGTACAAAGTGTTTGTCACATTTTACAAGCAACATTTTCTCATCAAAAATATTTGGAGAGGTCAGGCGTAGATCTATTTTGAGCTCCTCTGTCAGGACTGATAGTTGTGTGAGTGAATAACATTGGTTAATTGAGAGTAATTGCCAAGAAATTTACATATATCTTCAAAAAATTTCTTGAGGAATAAAAACTCAGGATACTTTAAACTGTGTGAAATCCTGTGGTAGCCCATCTCATATTTGCAGTCCAAAGTCATGAATCTGTGAACAATTATCTGTGCTAAACACATTTGCAGACAGAATCTCTAGACTTAAAGTTTTACTTCTCTGTAGATATTGATTGTCTTCGAGTTCAGATCTGAATATTTGTTTCATTCCTTGCATATGACCACAGATTAGAACACTAGAATGTTGTTTTATGATTTCCAGATGCATGAAGAGTTTACGTCACATTCAATTCAGCTATTGGTTTTAGTCAGACTGATTTTACTGTGCCTATAGTAGATCTAGCCTGAATACCTCACCTGAAGTTCTGATTATGAGAGCATTTTTTTTTAGAACTGTGTGAACGGGAGATCTCATCCTCTAGATCAACTGACTATTCACAGATGAATTCAGGTGTATGTAGTTCTTATTGTATAAGGGTCATTTCTTAAACAAAATAATTTTCAGAGGAAAATCTGATCTTATCGAATAAC
The DNA here is from genome assembly GCA_039654565.1 of Peronia peronii. NCBI lineage: Eukaryota > Metazoa > Mollusca > Gastropoda > Systellommatophora > Onchidiidae > Peronia > Peronia peronii. The sequence continues at coordinate 5,246 of JBCEWB010776246.1, read as the reverse complement.
TGCAGTTGTAGTCAGTCTCCTTTTCCCTCATTTCGCTCATGATATAAAAATTAATCATTGGTGTTTACCACAAGTGGAAATGCAAGTGATGAGGGAACTAAACCATTAAACTGGCAGCATGAAGATGATGTTATATTGTTAGTAAAATTATTTCATTATGTAATCTGGATTTGCATTGCAGTTACTTTACTTATAAAAGGCATTATTAGTAATCAGAGCTAAGTCTGAAATGCTTGGTTTGTTGAATGTATCCACAGGATTTGGATATTAGTTTACAGGAGTTTACATGAAAATATTCAAATGTCTACGAGAGAATCAAGCCAAGAAACCTGATTGGTTCTTTAACTATTAGTATCAGTTCATTGCAATTGTTTTTATATGTATTATAGTTTCAGACATCAGGGGATATCTTGGTTAAAACTGAAATCATCATTTTTGTTCAGTATATCACCATGTTTTATTTAAATTATTCATCACTGATCTCCATTAGATAATTGTTATATTTAGCCGCAGCCCAACAGGATACTAATACTATGAAAAAAAAAATAGATGGCCTTCATGTAGGGCTGAAAGGCTGAAGAAAACCTAACCTATCCTAATATTTAGTTTGTTTTTGTTGAAAATAAATTTTCATTGTAGCCATTTATGAGAAGAAAATCCTGCATCTGAATATAATTGTAAGCACAACAATTCTAATAGTGGCTGTGTTTAGACCTATTTACTCCTTACAACATCCGCCATATGTGAACCAAGGTTGAAATTTCTTATAAAGATGTTACCAGATGTCTCTAATAAAAAAACATGAAGTGTATTATTTGCAACAGTTGACTAAGTTACATCGATGGATTGATGTTGATTATGCATGGACTCATCCATTTTGCAGTTCTTTCACTTCATCAATCTGCTAATCTCAATGTCCATATTATTATGCTCATGTTAGATCCATATCTGTTCCGAGTAGTGAATGCCACTATTGTTGTTCTATTTTGCTTTCATTTATTGCTGGGTTTATTACATGTTTTCCTTCCTTTGGATGTTTATATAAATACAAGTATTCTAATCTTAGATGCCATTATCATGAGCAGTTTTTTTATTGGAGTTGATAAGATGGAAGACAAGTTATCTTGTTCATTTATGTTTGTTACACTGGAAAGTTGATTTGAGGAGGTCAAGGATTCTCTTTCCCATCAGATTTCAATTGATTGCATCCTTCAGATACAGTCTGTGCATATAATCTCTGTAGAGAATTTTTGTAGAGATGGCCTTAAATGTGCAAATTTTAGTGTTAGCGCAGCTCACCTAGGTATTTGAGTCTGAAAGTGTCACATCTTTGTATTTCTCTTGCATCAATAACTCTTACATAGATGAAGAACCTCACAAAACTGACTGATTTCACAGTCACAAACTGCAAAGTATGAGCTAACACATTGATCAGAACCTCTCTGTGTTAGATACAAGATGATGAAGGCGAGAATATAACTTGGATGATAAGATAGAAAATGAAGGCAAATTTGAAAATACAGTAGTTGGACAATGTGGTGACATTCTCCTTTTTCTATCTTGTTTTCTTTTTCATTTTCTATGACATATGCATGATTTGATTTTAAGGTCTCACAGTATCCCCGTTTCATTATTTTGCTAGCAAATGTACATATATATATATATGTTCTGTAAAACAAGAGATGAGAAAATACATACATGATACATGTATAGTATAAAAGAGAGTTTAAGAAATGTTCCTTGTGGGGTCCATTCACTACCAAGTCAAAATCATCACAAGCCTGGTCAGTTTGACTTGATAGCCTTCCAATTCAGATTCAGTTCTGTTTATCTGGTCACTTGAAACACTAAGATCTAGGCCTTCACACCAGACAATAGTTGGGTGGGGGGAGAGTGGCTAGTGCTGCCTGGGGTAGACAGATTGATGAATCTGATCACTCTCAAGCCAAGCTATTTGGTTGGATCAAGCCAACAATTTTCCAATCATGTTTAATTCCACTTATTATTTCTGGGCTATCAAATTGAATTGACAGTTCGGCTCGATTGTGAATGGACCCCTTTATGTTCAGCAGTTTCTTAGAGATAATCTGAGTTTCTGACAAATGAAATTGTTAACAACAGACCAGTAAGTTTCAGATTTGTCATAATCCAAAATTGATATAACTTCCTGCAGTGATATCTGAATTACATTGGTTATTAATCTTGTTTAGCAACATGGTGAGCATTGGATTTACTAAGGTACTTTAAATCATTTTTTTCAGTATCAGTCATAAGTGGACTAATTCTGTGAAGAAAACGTGCTCTCCCATATCACAGACTTTCAGAATTATTGACTAGAAACCACTTCAGAACTTGCTCAAAAAGTTTTTTCATTCATATCAACCATATGATGCTGATCTGTAATTTTGAGATTTTTCAGCTATTATTTTGTAAATTGTGATTGATTAGTTTGTAGGATCATCATCATCAAATACAAAAGAAAAAAGGTGAAATTTAAAAAAAAAAAAGTGTTTCATGGTAATATGTATTTCTTAGCAATCCTTGTTATCTCCCTTACTTATGTAGCCCTAACGCTTGCTCTCTGTCGTTCCTGATGTTGGCTGAATTATCTAAAATATATGACTGTGTTATATTGCAGAGCACTTTTTTTTTTTTTCTGAACAGCAATGTCTATTAGGTTTAACAGAAAAATAAAAATATGCCTGTAAATATTTCAGTCATTTTTGTCAATTGATTTTTTTTTTTTTTTCTTTTGTGTGTAGTTACTCTTTTATGGAAATTATATTTAAAAATATGCCAATTAACAAAGTTGGTTAAAACAAATCTCTTCGTGGATCCTCTTTCAAAACAAAAACACTGAATGTCCAACAGGTCTTGGACCTGAACCCTGCCTCAGCTGATCCAAATTCAGAAAATCATGATGGAAATTAATCACCATTAATATTATTTGTCAAATAGCACTGATGCATATTTCCACTCCAGATGTGCTTATCTGAATAATACAATGATGTGACCGATGACACAATGTCATGTGTCATTTGTCGATTATTTTATCCTCATCCTATCATGATCACTTTTTCTACACTAGTTCATCATGTCACACAAAGATAATCATAGACTGATATACTATTAGCTTAGAACACATCTAAATTCTATCATCTCTTTTCACTTGGGCTCCTTTTCATGGAGAAGGCCAGATAATAAGACTTATCACCATAACCTCATTGTAAGAATTGCTTTTAAAAAAAATTCCAGTCACATATCTGTGAGACAGTTAATTTTTTAGGGTAAACACAGTGACAGATTGAAAGACACAAAGACATACAGTATATTTATTTATTTATTTTTTTTATAACTGCACATGACAACTTAGTGTTTTTTCCAAAATATACACATTTTTTTTTTCTTGTCTTCAGCATTACAAGAGCAAGAAAATGTACAGAACATGGAAGGTAATTCTTTCACAAGCTCAACAGAAGGGTCTACTTGTATCAAAAGACATCATGACATTATTCAATACATGCATTGATAAAACGCAACTGATTCCGTGAGAGGTAAACAAACAAAACATTATCATATTTTATTAAATCAGTTGTAATTTCTCCCCAAACAAATTATCATGCATTTCTAAGCAGATAAACGCAATAGTTGTTGTTTTTTTCTTAACCGCTTCACTGCTTGCCAATTTTTGCATTGTTTGCAGCCCTGTGCTAAGCACCAACGATACTCATCAGCCTCGCCCGCTCAGTCCGCTGGTACCCCATTGCGCCTCACAATGGTTACTCAGCCACGCCCAATGTGCGCCAACCAACCGTGAATGAGACCAAGAGTGAGGCCAACAGGCACCTGCCTTCTTCACACCCCCCCCCCCCCTCTCAAATCGGCTTTCCATTTCTGTTAGCTTCCCTCTGCTGGACAGATCTCAATGTAATGTGACGCGAGCTACACAGCCGCCAATCATCAGTCCCCTCCCCCGCGGCTGTGTGTGTATGTGTGTGAGAGAGAGAGAGGGGGGGGGGGGGAATTGCTGGGAAAAGGGAAAAACGAAAAAGTAGGTGAAGAAACAGCTAGACAGACAGGATACCTCCTGTGGTTGACCAGAGAAAAGGCGTAAATGTAAGTGGGAAAAATGGTGCAGAGGGTTGAAGTAAAACTGAGAACCCATTTGCTAAAAAACCTTGCTAGTGCTGTAGCTGCTGGCGATTTTTTATTTATTTATTTACATACTTTTCAAATCCAAAAGTCGCAAGTATAGCCGCTCCTAAAATCACACAGAAACAGGGCAGAGACCTAGGACAAACAAACAGACCCACTCTTGTCATTCGCTTGATGGCTCATGCACCAATTTGTTCACTTATTCATTCACTAATTCTCTCACTCACTTAACTCATTCCCAGTCCCTCTTTATTTCTCTCTCTCACTTCCCATCTTTAGGTATCGCCAGCTTGAGGATCTTAGAATAGATATTAGAAAGGTCAGATGAGGTAAAATAAAGCTGGAGACACTAAAGGGCTCTGATGTTCTGACCACTGGCCAGCGTGATTCACATCAGTACATAGAATCTTTTGATAGATACCGCATGCCGTGGATCGGGGGATGAATCGAGAGGTAGCAATTAGATTCCAAGTCAGACTTGTATATGTAATTTTCAGGTAACATTCAGTAATAGCCAATGCCGTGGGTTGCTCCTGGCAAAGAGGAGGACAGCCGATTATGGTCCACGGTCGACTGGAGCGGAGTGGGTGGAGTTAATTATGCATGAGAGTGAGCAGAGGACTGAGCAGGTGAAATGGTTGGAACTGGACATTTAACTACGTCGTTTAGCACTGAGATAGCCCTTCAAATGACGTTCTTCTAGTGTTGACAGCGGTGAAGTGGTTAACTATTCCCAAAGTTTGTGTCCTGAGATCAGAAAAATAAATCCTCAACAAAAATAAATTACAAAGCTAAGAGTACAGTTGCGAGAGCTCAAAGACAGTGGACTCAGCTCCACCACAATCCCATTCCAGCAAAGAAAATGGTCTGAACTGGAACAGATCTGTGCTGGTTAGGAAATCATTGGTTGTATGACGAAGTGGCGATGAAGAGGTAACAACTGATGTACGACGAAAAGATAATGTACTGACTGATTCGTCATGCAGAGAATTGTGGGTGTGTGTGTGTGTGTGTGTCCTGAAGGTGATTTTTTTTATTATTAAAGATAGGCTATTTTAACCTTGTCCATCACATTCGGCATGTTCAAATTA
>JBCEWB010776136.1:0-16536 GCA_039654565.1 Peronia peronii | reverse complement strand
TCTATCTATCTATCTATCTATCTATCTATCTATCTATCTATCTATCTATCTATCTATCTATCTATCTATCTGGAAATGATCGTGAGTGGGCAGGGTGGCAACAAGGTATATCTCAGCTGTTGGTAAGCATGCCAATCAGTCCAAAGTACTAACGAGCACATATTTAGTAAATGGTGTCATGAAGGAGAATTATCCATGGATGGATGGATGGATGGATGGATGGATGAATAGATGGATGGATGGATGGATAGATGGATGGATGGACGGACAGTCGGAAAGGCTGATGAACGGATGGATGAATGGATGAATATGGGTAAAGATGACTGGAAGGAGGATAAACAAATAAAAAAGAAAGACAGATAGATAGGCTGACAAGTGAACAGAAAGATCAAGAAACAGATAGGCAAGCAGACAAATTGAGAGGCATCGGTAGCCTAATTAGACATTGTCTTTTTTTTTTTAACCCATTAATACTCCTGAGATGAAATTAATTAAACCAACTCTCTCTCTCTTCTGTCCTTTCCACTGTATTTTTCTTTCCAATTGTCATTCAGGATTTTCCTACCTCACCCACGCCAATATAATCAGCGAAGCATTCTGGGCATTAAGATAACAGCTAATTAAAGTTTAGGGGCTTTGGTTTCGCTCACTGGTCGTTATATTGCTTTTTATTATTATTATTATTGTTTCACCGCTATGTATTTATCTGTGTTTTTGGCCATCGTTTTATATTTTAGTTTGTGTTATCCCCCACCTACACGTTAATATATCGTCGCCCCAGAACTAAATTGTCCTAACTACAACAGTTTTCTGAGTCGACGATATGTCTTTGTGGGTGTATATAAATATACATCTTGAAGCACCTACTTTTTTTTTTTTTTTTGCTCTCTATAAATCAATTTCTCTCTTTCTCTTTCTTTGTCCATCGACTGACCCATTCATTCACCCACCCATTTTAGGTAACCCACAAAGGGTTTACTTTGTTAAGAAAATAAAGAGACAACAGGGTATCTAGGAAATTCACACTTCTAAGGTTACGAATACCTCATAAAATCTGTTCGGCACATGTATCGGGTTTCATTAGCCAGAAAAGATCGAAACTTTAAAAATGATAGCCCTTCCGGAAGTGAAGGTTTTCATAGCCCTTTAAAGAAGCTGTTCGTGTCAATACGCTTTGACGTCATAGTATAGCTCTTCAGTGTTTGTCTAGACCGCACCAATGACGTCATTCCTATGCTGGAGGGCGAAAAGGAAAAACTTTGTTGAAAAGGATTGGGAGAAAATTTTATAGGACTTGGCTAATGCGATTGTGTGTGGGTTTTTTTGTGGAGTGGTTCTATATTTATAAACAAATTGTCATTTTTCTCTGGGGAAAAGATAGGCTGGGTCTTGAAGCCCTGGAGTAAAAATATCTCAAGACGTCTATATAGATTGTGTAGAGTGGACAAATGGGTAAACAGAGAGGCAGACAGACAAATGAAGAAACAATGGCTGGATGGATGAATGGATGGATGGATGGATGGATGGATAAATGGATGGATGGATGGATAAATGGATGGATGGATGGATGGACGGATGAGATGGATGGATGGATGGATGAAATGGTCTACTGACTGAGTTGTTTGCTAATTTTGTTAATTTGTTTCCTTTGCTTTGTACAGCTTTTTCGTGTTGAATCTTCCTTTATCTGTCCTGGAGAATGTCTCCTACAATTGAATGTGCTACAGCAGTCCCAAGCTACCTATAAGACACGCCGGTACTAATATTGATGACCGAAAGATAAGAATGGTTTGAGTCTGGCCATGAAGTTTTCATTTTTTAATTTTTATTTAATGACTTTCTCCACATCATTCTCTCCTTGTCTTTCTCCCTTTTCTCTCGCACTTACTCCTTCTTTCACTATCCTCGGCACAGGAGCACATAATTAATTATGGCAAAAAGCTTGACACAGCCATTTAATCTTCCTTTTTCTCTTATTCGCACGGCCTTTCTCTCATTCTGACTCATTGTCCCATTGCTTAATGATCGAATCATGTATTGACAATGTCTAAATCCAGCAATTTTCCTCTACTTAGGCTCAAGTTCATAGATTCACTTCATTGAAATCATTAGTGAGGCAAAAGGAACTGATCGATAAAACGTTCAGCTTCTTCAAGTCTCTCTCTCTTTCCCTGCTCTCTCTCTCTCTCTCTTTCTCTCGCCCTACCAAGGTGTCACGTACTGAAGTTTAGGAGGTGGTAGAAATGCAAGGGCCAGTTGTTCTCCTAGTTTAGTGCTATCTGACGACACTGGAACTTAAATCCGATCATTGTTGAAGAGCAACGAGATTCCAGTGGTCGTGTTAAAATGGTAGTGCTACAGGGAACAGTAGACAGGATATGTAAAAGAAATAAACAGAAGAAAAGATGGACCACCAACATTTAGAAATGGAAAAAAAATACAACATCTGCAGAGATCCAGGCTCAGGCCCACAACCGTGACAGATGGAGAAGACCGCTGTAGAGCTCGTGATTAGGCGCCCCGATGGAGTTAACGACTCAGAAGAAGAGGAAGAATATTCGAGATTCCAGATGCCAATAGAACTTTACCTATTGTTCATATGAATGAAGCAAAACCTTCTGGTCTTCAATATTGCTATGATATTTTTGATTTAGAACAATATGGAATATTTTCATTAAATTATCGGAATAATTATATCACAAATATTATATCGCAGTCTGGAGATGATATAAATTTCAATGTGGCAGCAGCTAGGAAACATTTTGCGAGTTAGAGCTCCCATTGAAGAATGATAATAAAGCAGGTTTAGATCGTTCAAAAGTTTCAAATACTGAAATGGGAAATAGAAAAATCAATTGCATAGGTTAGATGCCACGATCTTTAACTTTTACTGTAAGGACCCCTTATATAGTCCAATCTGTTATATATAATTATTCCACTCTGTCCTTTTATGTTCTCTGCCAGCATTAAAAATCAAATAGGTGGTAAGAGATCGGAGAACTGGCAAGATCCAACTTCCATTAGCTGTTTAACTACATTATAAGAGAAGAAAAACATAAGATTTAACCGTCACTCGACAGAAAGCTGTGCATAGCTTAATTAATGATTCTGTGTAAATCTGGGTGTCATAAATGATACAGTGCTGTAACTGATTGGTTGTTGATTTGGTTCGTGCCACACAGAGACAGGAAGAAAAAGCGAGGGAAAGAGACACAGGGTGCCAAAAAGGGGGGAAATAGGGTAGAGTTATGGTCTACTGATGAAGGAGGGGGCAGTGGGAAGGGGCGTGAGAGGAAGAGGAAAGAAAGAGAGAGAGGCAATTGATGGAAGGAGGAGAGAAGTGAGAGAAAGATGGAGAGAGAGGAGAGGGGAAGATCGAAGAGAAAGACTGAAGGAAAGAGAGAGAGGGTGAGAAAAGGAAGGAAGAGAGGAGGGTGAAGGAGAGGGAGAGAAGGGGAGGATGAGAGGAAATGAGAAAAGAGCGCGTGAGAAAAAAGAGGAATAGAGAGTGAGAGAATGAAGGAATGAGGAAAGGATGGAGGCTGGAAGAATAAGAGAGGAAGAGAGGGGGAGAGAAACTGTGTGTGTGTGTGTGTGTATGTATGTATTTGGATACCAGGATACCGGCGGTTCATGGATCGATAGGCAACACTGATTTCATCGTTATGCCTTGTCTTTGTCTTTTTCTTGAGTTTTTGTTGCTGTTGTGACAGTTGACCTTTCGTATGCAGTGTATTATTGTTGTTGCAGCTGCTATATTATTATCGTTATTGTTGTTGCTGTGGTTGTTGTTGCTTTCATTGTTGTTGTGGTTACTGTTGTTATTGTTGTTCCTCTTGTTGTTGCTCTTGTTGATGCTGTGTTTGTTGCTGTTGTTATTGTTGTTGTCGTTGTTGTTACTGTCTTTGTTGTTGTTATCGATGTTACTATTGTTAGGGGCTCAGTCAAGCTATGTTGTGTGCACTTGAATTATTAATTTGATGGATTGATAAGGATCATGAATTATCCAATAGCCTAAATAATAACTTATTGGAAATTTGGTGTGAAAAAGAGAGAGAGCGGAAACACGGAATAGAATACAAGGAGCGGACTGGATGGGGAGAGGGAGAGAGAGAGAGAGAGAGAGAAAGGGGACAGAGACGAGTGGTGAGTAAGAGAGAGAAAAAATTACAATCGTATTTGTCTCTTTGTTATTTGTCTTTGTTAGTTTTTGGGTGATTTCGACGTCCCTGAACAGTTGGTTGTCTGTTCTTTTTTATGTGATGTATTGTTGCAGTTGTTGTGGTTGTTGTTGTTGTTGTTGTCGCCGTTGTTTTCGTTGTTGTTGTTGTTGTTGTTGTTGTTGTTGTTGTTGTTGTTGTTATTGTTGTTGTTGTTGTTGTTAGAAACTAAGTCAGGCAGGCTGTGTCCACCTGAATTAATTATGTGCCGGGTTGATCAGGATCATGAATTAACCAACAGCGTGACTAAGTGAAAATCTTGCGTGAGAAAGGCCGAGAGAAAGTGTGAGAGAGTATGAAAAGGGTAAACAGGGATAGACTGATGGATACAGAACGGAAATTTGGCATGAGAAATAGTGAGAAAAAGAGAGAAGAGAGGGGGAAACAAAATCAAGGGTATGCTGGGTGAATATAGAGAATGAGAGAGACAGGCAAAAAAAAAAAAAAGAAAAAAGAAAAAAAGAAAGACAATCTGATGTGTTCCGTTATTCTTCGTTGTTGTTGGTTATTGAGTTGCTCTCGCCGTTGTATTAGTTACTGTTGGTCTTCTCCTCAATGGATGCATTGTTGTTGTCGTTGTTGTTGCTGCTGTTACTGTGGTTGTTGTTATTGTTGATGTTGTTAGGGGCTAAGTCACACTACCCTGTGTGCACCTTAATCCACTGACTGCAGGGGTCATAATCACTAATAATATGTCAGACATAGTCTTCCAAATCCATATCCAGATATTGAAACTTTAATTGAGGGAAACGCATAAAGTCTATAGCAAGGTGAATAATTTTTCTTCCAAGAATTGTCAAAGTGAAATAGTATTATTATAAAACAGACAATAAAATGGACATGCCGGAATTTCGGCAGTGAAAGAGTTGATGAATTATCCAACAGTATGACTAATTGAAAATTGGTATGAATATGCGTGAAAGAAACAGAGAAGGGGTGGGACAATTCAAGAGCAGACTGATTGGAGAAAGAGACGGAAGTAACCGGATAAAGAAAGAATGAGAGAGAGAAAGAGGGAAGAGAGAGAGAGAGATAAATCCGAAAAGAAGAAATGATAAAGAGAGAGAAGGGAGACGAAAATAAGGCGAGACAGAGATAGAGAAAGAAAATGAAAGAGAAAGGAAAGGGGGACAGTGCGAGACATTGGGAGAGAGAGAGTTACAAAAGAGTGCAGAGAGGGAATGAAAGAGAAAGCAAGAAGAGAGAGAGACAGATATCAAAAATAGAAAAAAAGTTAGAAACAGAAAGAGAGAGAGAGAGAGAGAGAGAAGAGAGATTGAGGATTAATAAAAGTTTGCAATGATGTTGCTTCATCAGGTTATTATTGCTAAAGCACATACAGTCAGACACTCACTCAAGTTTCCGTTTCTTATTCATTTCATACAAAATAATGACAATTCTGATCCGGTCTCGAAAAAGCTGTACTGCACCCATGACCTTGAAACAAAAAACGCATTCTGTGACCGATAGCGCTGCTTTGTGTAAAATGCTGCAACTCATCACACATAATTCATAAACTGTCGACATCAAATGTCACTGCATATTAACAATGACTAATTACAAAAAAAAACCGGAAAAATGGAGAGTGACTTGTAATCTCGAAGAATATGCAATTTCCTCACTGATTTACGCAATCCATACACCCTCCCCCCCCCCCCCCCTTTCCTCATTTTTTCCTTTTTTTAAATTTATTCAAACTGATCAGCGGAAAAAGTTGAAGCAATATATTAATATATTATACACAGCTTTAAAAAAAAAAAGCGGGTGGGACGGGAGAATTAAATGCGTTGAAGATATTACATGATAATCTGATGATACAGATTCACACTGTACAAATGTGTGATGTAAGAATAAGCAAAGGTTTGGCATTAAAATGCCAAAGTTATGCCGTAAAATACAGCACAATACTCATTTATACTCTCACAATACTCTCACTCATAGAGTTTTTGAATAACCATTCACATATCATACAAGTACTGAATGTAAATGCATGCTATTGCAGTCTAATTTGAAAAAAAACTCATGCTGTTATTTACATTGTGACAAAATAACAGGATCAACAACAACAAACGAAACAAAACAAAAACAAACAAAAAATAAGTAGCCCAATGCTCACTCACTCACGCTGGTGTCCTCTCCAGTGAGAGCCTGAGGGTATAAGTATCATCCCATAACTTTATCCTGAGATATTAGTCACATAATATTTCTTTCGAGGATACATAAAAGATAAAATTGATGTCATATTGCATCTAAGTATTTACCACATGTGAGGGTCTAGGGGTTCTGGTATAATCCGAGATAACCACCCTTAAGAGGTTGAGATGTTTACAAAGACCGCAACGGTATAACAAGCCACATATTAAAAGTTTTTTTGTTTTTTTTAAATATTAATCTAAATACAGATGATCGAAGTTCAGTCCTCAGCATAATTACATTTTAAGACTTGTCTGGGTTCAACAGAGATTTTCATTTATCTATCTGCAGGGGTGGCATCTCTTCTCTCTTCTCGTTCCTGTCTTCTGCCCCGCTCTCTTTCCTCTCTTCTTCCATATACTTGATCAGCCTTTTGACGTGTAAACGTATCTTATCGTGTTTGGCACAATATAACCGTGATCGTGCTGATGGGCCGTTAAACCCCAACACAAACAAACAAACAAACCATCTATCTATACTTTTCAGAGAACGGCTTTCAAAGTATTTCTTTCATTTAACAATTCTATTCTATTCTATTCATCATCCAACGGGTTTTCTCTTCGGCGACTCATGTGAGTATCCCATAACAAGCCCACTCAGTTTAAATTGAGCTGACTTGCCATGACTGACATTCTAAACAGACATCACAAGGACATCTGATTTCACTACCTGTCAACAAAAATAGCCGTAAGCAATAAAAATTAATCTGGCGGGAGCGTTGCGTTAAAATGAAAGCGTTAGGTAGGCGGACAAAACGTCATGTCATGTGGCAGAAAGACCCGCATAAAAATAATATAAGTTAATCCCAGCGGAATCAACGACGATAGAACCGACAAAATTGAATAAGAGTGCAGTAAGAAAACACACACACAGGTACACACACAGACACACCATGCACAAACGCATACATATTCATTCTTCCCTGCTCTTTTTGATGGCGTCCGATAGACATACTGTTCATAAATCTATGATTAAAAAAAAAAGAAGAAGAAAAAACGAAGAGAGAAAAGAGATTTAAAAAAACGTTAAAGGAGGATTTTTGAATGTCATCCATTTCCCTGAGGAATGAGCCATTTTTCTGCGCACCCAGACGAAGGATTAAACAGCTTGGCACTTGTGGGTGCAAAGAGAAAGGAACATTACTAACCTACTTTCATAAAACGCCTTTTCTTTGAAAAATTTCTGCTTGGAAAAAAAAAATGAGTTCTAATTTTGCAATCTCTCTTGTAAGGAATACTGGGGCAAAACACGACTGTTGTTGTTGTTGTTGTTGTTGTTGTTGTTGTTCTTGTTGTTGTTGTTCTTGTTCTTGTTTGAGAGTGAATACAATAGGTTATCTTGTACAATTGTGAAAGATTGATATTTTTGCATTGATGAAGAAATAATTTAAGGCTCAAAACTTTTCCCTGAGAAAAATGCCTTTCAGATAGCACACTGTGTAAAAATATGGTTCTCATATTATACCACCATATGGCACAAACTGTCATTCCTTAATTAAAAATAAATATTAGCGTCATTGTAGAAACCCTATCACTCCACCACTCCATCACTGTTAATACTTCTGGGGATAATCTGTGATGAAAATGGCATTTTTGTCAATGGACTTTATTGCAGCCCTGAAAACTAGGCCAAACTCGTAGGAGTGCTGGTTCCGGTGCGCCAGTTTCCCAGATATTGCGACATCCCACGACGCCAGGACTTTTTAAAATTAAAAATGTTTTTATGTCCATTGAGACCTGGTCGCTAGCAATAATATTTGCTGTCTTTTGAACACATGGCGATGAAAAATTAACCTCACTTTCTTTATATTTCTTTTATATTCAATAGATAAAACAGTGGGCACAATTCTAATTGAACGTTTTATTTCTAAAGCAAGAAGAAGCATGAGGAGAGGAGGAAGAAGAAGGAGAAAAAGAAGAAAGAAGAAGAAGTAGTAGATGATGATGAAGAAGAAGAAGAAGAAGGAGGAGAAGGAGGAGAAAGAGAGGAGAAAAAAGAAGAAAGGAAGAAAGAAAAAGAAGAAGAAAAAAAAAGAGTCAGAAAAAAAGCCAAAAACAGACAAACAAAATGGCAGGAAAAGATTAATTCTCAATTCAATTATTGTTCTTCTTCCTGCTGTTGTCGTGTTGATTTTAACATCAGAAATATTTTTTTTTTTTTTCGGTTTGGTTTGTTATTAGATGGCAAAATGACATTCCAATATACAAACAAAAAAAAAAAGAAGACGAAGATTAATCTCATGAATTGCGCAATTCTTCATGACTGAAATGAAACGAAAAACATTTTTTAAAAAGTGAAAAGTGTTACATGAACTTTTCGCTTCTGTATACAGAGAAACACACATAAATGATCACACACACACACACACACACACACACACAAGCTGAAATTTCGTTTTTATCTATTTCTCCGCCCACTTAAATGGAAACCCATTTCATATTTATTTGTTTCAAAGCGCAGCCATTTGTTTATTTGCCTCAGCAAAGTAAAGAGCGGGTGGGTTGGAGGGGGAGGTGGTTGGGGGAAGAGGGATGGGGGAGGGTGGGGATGCAAAATAAAATCCTGCAGAAATGGGTTTGAACCAGTGCGAATCCACCTTAATTTTTTTGTTTTTTGACTGTTCGAAAGTTATTTGACTCAACACCTGTTTCATCAGAGTTTGATGTAACTACTTCCCTGGGTGTTAAATATTTATGACTTCCTACAATATTAATCAAAAGAGGTCATATTGCATCACTCCATTGTGTAAATATTGTATTTTCTTCACTGTGAGTTAAAAGTGACATTGCAACATGAGTTTGATAATTTTGTTCAGAGCAAAGGTTTACAGGGCAAAAGGCTTGTTGTAAAACTACGGAAGTGTTTTGTTTTAAGCCTATAAAGAAGCTTACAATTGCACTAATATAACGAATTACCTCAATTACGTGAAGTTACGTTTACTTTCATGAGATAGATTGGCTGATCTTCTTCCGTCTTGCATTGAACTATGTTGTCTGTGGAAAAGGCTTTTTTTTCTCTGCTCAAAATTCGTGACCTAGGTTTCTTCCCCATTTAACCTGTATTACAATGCATTTCATAATTACTGTAATAGGGCTTTGAATGGTAACAGGACTTTAAAAGCCTCTTTGATATTGCTAGACTGATAAGAATATAATTAAAAGGTATCATTTGTGATATTGTAATAAACAATATCCAGTTATAGAACTGTCACAGGATTAAGAAGCAAAAACATGAACTTTGGTAGAAGTAGCCTATACACTTTAATAATGCAATTGTCCATTAATGTGCATCTGTTTCATTTTGAATGAATTTGTGGCTTTCTAGCATACTTGAGCACTGAATGAGATATTATAGCTGAACTCGGATTGTCAAGGTCTTTATTTGAATTATAATAATTACTTGCTGGTGACTTTTGGGAAGAAAAACGTTTTATTTTCTAGAGTTGAGAGATATAAGGAGACCGGTACAATATCGGTCCAACATTCCCAAGACACTTCGCGGAGATTTGAAGCACATCAAGAATCCAAGTAATGCTTCATATCTAGAATTCCATAAAGTGTTTACCACCACCTTTTAGAGGTATTATGGACGACATAAAGTTTATTTCAGTTATGTAATTTCTATGGATATATACATAACTGATACACAGAAATGTTATGGCCCGATGTGATCGTGTTAGTGAAAGGATTAATACGCCAGAAAAAACAACAACAGCAGCAGCAACAACAACAACAACAAAAAACACTTGAGACTCAACAATGCTAAGTCAAGAGACAACAAGATAGATAGCCGTCTGAATAGTCGGAGTGAGCAATATACAGAGTGTATCCCTATTGTAAAATGACATGATTAAACAGCTAAAAACCTTATAATCTTTATTCTTTCTCTTGTCTCCTTCTCTCTCTTCTTCCTTTTTCTCTCCTCTGTTTGTTCTATCATTCTTCTTCTATCCTCGACCCCCTCTAATAGTCTTATTTCTCCGTTTCTTTTTTTTTTCCCCGCATTTTTTCTGGCTATTTCTTATCCTCTTCCCTGGTGTAGCAAGTTTTTTGTTGTTTTTTTTTTTAATGTATAAATGATATCCTTTGAATCGGTGTTATCTTGATCTTATATCGACCTCACATCTAAGTACACGTAACAGTGAGTATGAGATAAGCAGTAAAAGTTTTTAATGTGTCAGAACTGTTTGCACCGACAGCAGTAGTACCGCCCGCTCTTGAAATGATTAATCATTGTCGAGAGGTCTTTACACTCATGTCCGACCACTCACATTCGGGGCCTCCTGTGTTATTCAATCTTTCACTCTAGTCTTCAGTATGAAATGCTTAGGAAGGATCACTCGGACTCTTTTAATTTCATTCATTTCATTTAAAACCTCCAAAACACAAACAATTGTTTTAAACATGAACGAGCCTCGATAATTCATGAATTGAAAATCACACGTGACGATGGGAGGTTAGTGAGATTGCGGTATAAATTATAGAATCGACACTTAGGCTGAGCATGATGAAGTATTCTAACGAACTTTGACTAACAGACCATTTTCATAACGGTTTACTTATTTCACTACCAATTCAAATATAACTTTCCAGAATATTGGAAAACATCGTAGTGTATTATTCCATTCTCTGAAAATTACACTTTATCTACAACTGTATGTGTACTATTTATTGCTTTTTATGTACTATTGTATGTGTATTGTTTATTGCACTTCTATGTATTAGAAGACATCACAAAACTACAATTTATTTTCTCCAAACAAACCCCAACCCAGAGCAGGGATCGGAGAGATAGAGAGAGAGTTGTCAAAACAACTATATTCATTAGTGTAACTAAGACCTGAGAGGTTACGGGCCCCGTAAACCGTAGGCCTTAAGCTCAGACAGAAGTTTTCGAGGACAGAGGTTTTGTCAGAGAATGTCCAAATTGATCTCCAGCCTGTAAACGGGTTTAACCTCTACAATTCAGTGTGTCACTGTTACACAACTTGACGCAAGATTGCCTGTGGCGTAATGAAGAGCTCATAAAAACGCAATCAATCGGCTAACGATTCTGAATGATGCAGTGGGGTTTGGAAGTTGGGGGTGGGGAAGGGGGGAGGGGACACTTGCCCCTCCCATCAGTCTGTTACTCAGATGTCTTTGTTGCGTAGGCCTATGTGTTCATATGCTTGTCTGTGTGCGCGTGGCTTGGAATGGTTGGACAGGTAAAAATTTGAGATTGGGAGAGAGAAAGGGGGAAGAACAAGGGACAGAGCAAGAAGATGGAGCCATAGATCGGTAAGAGAAAGAGAGAGAGCTAAGAGAGAGAGAGAGAAAGAGAGAGAGAAATAGTTTGAAAGCGGAGGAAGATAGCGACAGAGAATAGATGGAGAAAATGGATAGACTGACAGAGAGAGAGAGAGGGAGACAGACACAGACAGACACGATCAAGAAGACAAACAGTCAGGGGGCAAGAAAGAATGAATGGTTGAGTGACTACTTTAAGGATTTCTTGTGTCAAAGAGTGTGTGACAAAGAGGGGCGAGAGAAAGAATAGCGAATGAGTGTGGTATGCGTATATGTGTCTATGTTTCAGCGAGAGAGAGAGAGAGAGACAGAGAGAGAGATGATGAAAGCAAAGAAAAGAATCGTGTATGTGATACTGTTGAAGGATAGAGAGAAGATGAGTGACTCTGTAAGAAGAAAAGAGAAAGAGAGAAAATGAGAAAGGTACAGAGAAAGAGAGAAAGAGAAAGTGAGGGAGAGAAAGATAGAGTATGGAGAAAGATAGGGTATGGGACTGTAACACTGAGAAACTAAAGACTGAGTGGAGACAAAAATGATAGACAAGGAGATAACGATTAAAATCTCAAAATGTATCTTTTCCCTCAGCTTCCTGACCGTTTAAATACAGGAGGTCGTTTATTTGAAACATCCATGCTATGTGATACACCGGTTCTTGGAAATGAATATTGACAGAGAAACATGACCAAGGACCTCCTTGTGAGCTGAAATAATAGGATCCCCAAGTGTCAAGCAAAGCCAGCAGTTCACTGACCGGTAAGATCTGTTAGCCTGGTATAGATCTACCGCTGATGTCAAAAAAATGTTAGGTGCAGAAAATTGTACATGAGTTGTAGAAGCCATCAGCTGCAAACGATTGTTCTCTGTAGACCTCA
The DNA here is from genome assembly GCA_039654565.1 of Peronia peronii. Lineage (NCBI taxonomy): Eukaryota > Metazoa > Mollusca > Gastropoda > Systellommatophora > Onchidiidae > Peronia > Peronia peronii. The sequence continues at coordinate 3,963 of JBCEWB010776136.1, read as the reverse complement.
GCGACACGAAAAAAAATCTTATCCAGTCCTCCATTTTTAGATATTATGCAAGCACATGACTTATGATCCCAGATTGGTGTACTTTCCTATGATATATCTTTTGCCAAAACATGGTGATTGCCATACGACCCAGCGCGGACTAATGCCGCACTTTTCCCCAGCGCTCTGCGATAAGTTGGTAAAGATGAAAAGTGATGATAGACCAGACTGCATGGTGAGCTGAGCCATTTTGAGGAACCGGCAGTAAACTTTGGTGTAATGATTTAAACGATTCTCTGGCACTAGAAAGCAATTCAAATAACTAAGAAAGATCCATGACATCTTTTTTTTATGCTGATAAAGATAAAATGCGATGATAGACCAGACTTCATGATCGGATAGCCTATTTTGAAACAGGACCTTAATTTTGGTTAAGTAACTTGGAGGATCCTCTGGTACTGATCTCTCTGACACGGGGGCAAAAAAGAGAGAAAAGGCCTAGGATACGGCTAAGGAAAATAATGTTTCTGTGTCTTCCTCGCGCCAAAATGGACAATTCTAATGTCCAGGAGGAAACCAGATCGCATGTGTGTATTTCAGTATGTGTGTTTGTGTATGTAACGCACATATGCATACAAAACTGGTTTTGTGTATTACAAGAACAAAAATTATACCTCATGCGATAGAGGAAACGAGAGGGGCTTGAAATACTGTTTGTAAGTGCTTTTTGTGTGATGTGTTGGTGATTGTATGTGTGTGTGTGAGTGAGTGAGTGAGTGAGTGAATGAGTGAGTGAGTGAGTGAGTGAGTGAGTGAGTGAGTGTATAAGTGAGTGAGTCATGAGGGAGTGAGTGAGTGAGTGAGTGAGTGAGTGAGTGTGTGAGTGAGTGAATTTTTATTGTTTGTTTGTTTCGGCTTCTATTTTATCTAGATAGGTGTAATACATTATAAGCACGTCTGTTTGGGAAAATAAATAAACATACTATTTGTGACTTGGTTAATCTTCATATCGGGACATTGGTCGGCGGCAAAATAATATACAGCGACAAAGTTTACTCTATCCTCGCAGATCCTGGTCTGTCTCAGGTTCCGGACCACATTTTTCCGAAGTCATGGAAGTAAAATCCGGGATGTTAAGAAACAACATAACAAAACCCATAACCCAAATACAAGGTGACAAGGATTTTTAAAGTAGGCCTACGGAATTTATAGAAACGACTTAACAAAGTAAATGAAAAAAGCATAATAGTAAGAAAAAAATCGAGTGTATAAGTGTCACGATGCACTGAAACAGCCACAGGAAAAAAAAAACGAACAAAACGTCAACAATGAAAGTAAATAATCGAAATAAAATAAGACACAGAGTAAACACACATATGCACAATCTGCTCTCTCTTCTCCTTTCCCCCCCCCCCCCCCTCCTCCACACACACACAACACACATACACACAAAACAGGATGTAAAATGTAAAGAAACAACGGAAAAAGCCATGATCAAATAACAAAGAGATCCCTAAAGACCACGGAACAGGATTTAAAGAGTCAAAAGAACAAATGAAACATAAAATAAATTGCGGAAGAACGGGATGTAAGTAAGTAGTAACCAAGGGAAGACAAAAACAAGACGTCGGTGTCGCAAGCAACCCACTTAAGTCAGTCTGAGTACTTTTTTCAACAGAGAGTAAAAACTGAGTCAAATTATTATAAACAAGAGGTTTTACGTGGGATCTTTGCAGATTTTTCCTGCATTTCTATTGGTCAGTTTGACTCAAGATGGTGTCACAGTACGTATTTTTAACTCACCTTAAAAAAAAACAAAAAAACCCTTGAAATTCCCAAATTTCGGACTTACGCGGAATGCTTGCGACACTGACGAAGATGTGAACAGAAAATAACCCTTACCTCTATGTCGGCATTGACGTTCATGCCGGTGCTCTTGGAGTTAGATCTGATGGCTCGGCCTGATGCCGCCATCTTTGACTGACGTCGCTCGCAGAATCAACACAACTCGACTGTATCCTCGTGCAGTAAAATCCTAAGAAGGCATTGGCATCCGCTGGGCATAGGCAGGTAAGATGTATTCCATATTGAAAGATAAAAATAAGTAAGTAAGTATCCAAAGTCCATACACCACACGAGGTGTCTCTTGGATAACGTTTTTTTTTTTTTTTTGTCACGTTTTGATTTTATTTTTGATGTTTGAGAGATTCAGCGTTGTACTCCGTTCATTCACATGGTAGATTTAGTAGAAGACACGTGCATGACCTGAAAGGATAAAGAGCGAAAGTGTTTTTTTTATTTTTGTTGCTGATAGTGGTGATGTTGTTGCTGCTGCTGATGATGATGATGTGTACGTCTGGATTGATGTAAATCTTGTAGATGATGGGGAAATGTGGCTTGGGATATTATTAAAAATTAAAAATAGCAATAGAAATAATAGTAGACCTAATAATAATAAAAAAATAATAATAACAGAGAGTTTATTGTACTCATTTTTTTTCTGCGGGGTCAAAACCACACAATCCGCATAGACATTTCACATAATGAATTACTTGCTCACTTCGTCATGCATTCGTTCACTTATCACCCAGTCTTCATCATTCGCTCCGTCTTCCTTGTCTCCCTTTTCTTCTTCCTCCCTCATTCCCTCCTTCTGTCCACATTCGCCTCTTCATTCCCTTTCTTTTTCGCTTATAAATATAAAATTGTCAGGAACTGGAGACCTGTTCTTCGTACTATGCCATTCACTCTCCCTCTTCCAATCCTCTTTCATTTCCTTACTTTCCCACGTTTCCTCATCCTGTCTCATTCGCTTCCTAATTCTTTTTCTTCTTCCATCATGTTACACTATCAGAAACTCGAGAACGCAAATGTTGGGATGCTTTGCTAGCGTGAGACCAGATTACTGCTATTACTATTTCCTTGTCCCCAACAATACAGTTAACTAAAGCCTACGGACAGTGTATTGTAACATGCTAGCTCCCGTCATACAGCATTCCTCTCTCTACATATCAAGTTAGACAGCACTGCAAATCTGTCTGTCTGCATGCCAAGGTATTGAAATCTTATCCTTTTAACAAGAACTATCTTTTTAAAAAACGGAGTGTCCTCTCCTCAAAGCTTAGTGAAGGCAAAGAGTAAGAAAAATATGCTTTTTTTTTTTCTTTCTTGTGACGTCTAGAGGACATTGACTGTTGGAATTACTGATAGATTTTCCACAGTAACAAACAGAATTTCGACCTCGGCATGATAATAGGCGGTGTCATTTGCCTAGTAGTTAGGCTTTCAAAATCAGAATTGGGAGTGCTTGGATTAAATCCTAACAATGCCAGACAGTTTGTCCTTGGACAAGACTATTTTCACATAGGGACTTTTCACACTGATAAGAATTTGAGTGCCTAATAGACAATTGTCTTGTATGTTTTCCAGGAAGTCAGGAAAGTATGGGAGTGAATCTGTTGGACGCTGTTGGGGTAATAATAAATTGAAAAGGGTTTGAGACCTGCACTGTACGGAAATAAGAGTATATAAGCCACATAGACACAGCTCATCAATATCTATTACATAATGATGCTAGGGGTTGCAGTAGAGGCATAATGATGGTAGAAACAAAACTAGCAAACACAATCTGATAGAATTCACTGCCTTAATTTACAGAATTGGAGACAAATAAATGCAGCGTACGAGAAACGATGACATAGTGTAGAAGAAACCAACTATACTTTCATTATCAATCAGTGAGCACATGAATCAATTAGGTCACAGCTTAAAATATGCTTGAGCGCACTAAGTGAAACAAGAGACCTTAATCTAGAACGTCAACAGACAAAACATTTAAGAAATTGATAATAAATAAGACTATCATAGCCGTTTAAAATTCACAGGAAAATCTAACTGTCTGTCTGCGGGTCTATCTATCTATCTATCTATCTATCTATCTATCTATCTATCTATCTATCTATCTATCTATCTATCTATCTATCT
>JBCEWB010775914.1:2763-14674 GCA_039654565.1 Peronia peronii | reverse complement strand
CAATCATTGCCACAGATATTTGACCTTAGATGTTTATAGACAGCTGACACAGTCAGTGATCATGCAAACAAAAGGCTACACAAACAACCCTGAATTAAATGATGATGCTTACTAAAATGGAATGAAAGTCTGCGACAAATTCATACCGCAATTTCACACACCAACCCAATAGACACAGAGTCTCTGGAGATAATACAGGCAAACATAGATAAGTAACATGCAGTTCTATAGAAGAGAATTTCCAAACATTTATTCCTAAACAATATATCTTGGAGCATCACTGTCTTGATTTCTTCAAGAACCATGGATTTGGACTTGGTCTGCTGGGAGAGCAAAGGACAGAAAACAGCCACCAGTTCATATCAAAGCTGGAAAAACGGGCCAGTGGCATTCATAATGATTTGGAGAAATTGAGGTTCATAATGAATTCTCATCTTCTTTAAGTCAGCCCAATGCTTTGTGTAGCAGTTCCAACAGTCAGTCAAAGGAAAGGCCACCAAATGAAAGTTACTGGATTAGGATTAACTATTAGTCTCACACACGTATTTTATATCTAATCTATGGGAGAAAAGTACGAAATGTGTTTATAATTAAATGTGAAGTCTCCAAAATAATCAACACTTATGTTATGGAAGTGATATATATGTGCTTGTTTTCTCTATTTTGGTGAAAGAAAAAAAGTAATAATATGTACAGAAATTTATTTGGCTCTGGAGTATCATCTCTTGAATGGATCGAAAACAGCTACATAAGGATGAAAATTGCCGTGGAGGCATTCTTTTCGGTGACGAGGCACTAAATTTGGTATGTATTTGCATAAAGGTATTGTCTATAATGTCACGAAATATATATTAGATCTGAGTTATGGTTGTGTAATTAACAGTAATTGAAAGTGTCACTCATAATTACATTTTGACCTGAAAATGAGCCCGACTTCAGAAGAATTTGTGGCAAAAGTATTTAAGCTAGAGGTCTGTTTTTTTTTCATGAAATATTACAATCACTTTAGCTTAGTACAGTCGAAAAGATACCATTCTTGCATTCCTTAGCACAAGGGGGTAATTGAATGAAGAGATAGCCCTATAAATCAGTCTATTTTCCCGCCAGGGCCCAGGGCGCAGCACTCATAAGGTAATCTGATACGCGTGACCCCGCTTGTGGTTTCGGGCCAAGCCCAGCGCAACTAAAGTGCCACCATTGTGATGCTATGTTGATCTTACAATTGTTGCATGTTATTTTCATCCATTTTCACCGCAAATGAGAATTTTGCTGATAATAACAGCAAACTGCATGGCTGATGCAGAAAGCAGCTGTCAGTAGGGTTACAAAGCATTCTAAAAGAAAAAAACAAAAAAGCAAGCAGGACCATTCAACCTACTTCTAGATCTTGTCAGTGAGTACAGCATCCTTCTGAACTAGCTCAGCATCAATTACGATCACTACAAAATGTTCCTTGTCAGTAATAAGCTATGATAAACATTTGACATATGTATACAGATGCTGTAGGCCTCAATCGTGACATGGTCGAGATCTTTTTCAGTCGAGGAACGTTTTTGAAACTAAGGGAAGCATTAAAGGGGGATGTCAAATTAATTTCTTGGCGTACAGTGCATCATTACTCTCACATGCTATTTATCTTGAAACTCAATTAGCTTGGCCAAATTTTCTTTTCCGTGCGAGGTTAAGTTGCACTGTATACATGTATGTATTGCACTGTATGTATAATAATACATACATGTAATCAATGAGCCCCATAAAATATGTTTTGCAGACTTCTCTCTCGTACTGTATCTATAGATGTAATACTTTACAGGATGCACTACTCTGTAGCGAGATATTTATCCAGGTTGAATGTTTCTGGCTTGTTTGTTCGTTTGTTGTTTTTTTAAAATGTTTCTTTCAAATTGTTGGCGTTGTTTTGATGCAGTTTGTCAGTATTGTTTACATTAGTCTAGTTTACAGTAAAAATATATTAAAACGGAAAGAAAAATGATGTTTATTCTCAGAAGACATACCATTAGCTGCAGATTTCTTGATTTGTATGAGACACGACACAATGAAATCAGGGGCTTGTCAAATTGAGATGACTGGAGAAATCACAGGTTTTTTTTAACAGTGCATGAATTTTTCACTCATTTTCTGGGGGGGAGAGGGGGGGGGGCCTCAAAGCACATCTATGTCCATTTAATAATGTATCTCGCGAGTTGAATATATGCTAAAATATATTGAGTAAAAGTCCAAAAACTGTAATTTAATGAGATGACTAGACGGAGGATTAATAAGAATTGGCAAAAGTGATTCTCCGTTTTGTGATTAATTTCAGCTGCAGCAACAGGTCACATCCCTCATCTTTTATTGTCAATATCTCAACTTCCTTTCAAGATAGAACAAAAGATTGCTTTCACCAATAGATAATGAAATAAATAAGCTTTACAGTGATAACAATAAATCTATCAGCTCAAAAACTGGCCAGCGCATGATTTCATCATGTCATGCTGTTGTGATAGCAATCAAGTGCATTTTGTTGTGTCTGAAAGCTAATGAAAAGCTGCAGTGTCTTGAATATTCAAACATGAATTAGTTTGGGACATGAATTTTAAAGTTGTTGGTTTTTTTTACATTTTTTTTTCACATTTGTTTGCTCTAGGGTTTCATTTTGTCTAATGATTAGTACACTGAAAAATGTCTTCAAACAGACAATGTGATGTCCTGTTGCATTTAAAGTCACTTTTTTTTTAAGAACCATGGTGCTATTTTATTTTTACTGAATAAATATAGTAAGATAAACAAAAGCTTAAAACAAAACAAATCACCAGGTGAACAGAATAAAATGAACTAAAACAGAATAAAATACATGTACATGTATATAGATTCTTCTTAACTTACATGAATCACAGAAATGCTTCATACAAAAGCACTGTGAAGCTCGTAAGACCTGACTTGAAGTAGAAAAAAAAAGTCAGCAGAATGATACTGTTTTTATTACCAAAACATTTTAATTAAGCACAATAATTTCTGTTTGATATTTTTTTTACCTTTAATTGATAACACTATAAGAGTGTGGGGCTGTTATCTCCTGGAAAAACAAAAGAAAAAAAGGAAGGAAAGAAGAAAGGTTTCAACGAAATGATACTGTTGAATAGCTCTAAATATTACTGATTGCAATGACTTTTTAGATTAATTAAGATCAGTTGTTATTGAACTGATTAGTTATGAGATAGATAATGGAGACGATGTTCAGTTTTTAAACTGTTTAAGCTGTTTTTAAAGCTTTTGTTTATCTCTTACTATATTTATTCAGTAAAAATAAAATAGGACCAAGTAGAGAGTCTTCTACTCTCTGTTACATTATTGCATTTTTTCAGTGGAGATGAAAAAGAAGTTGAGCAAGTTTCCTCAGCTTGTTTGAGTTTCTCTACTTGGACAAATTTGTGTGTGGATTTTTACATTCCCAGTATGAGATACAACACTATGAAATCAGGCGTTCATCAAACTGAGGCAACCTGAGAAATCATGATTTTTTTTTTTTCAACAGGGAGTGAATTTTTTAGCATAAATTATTTTTTTTTGCGCAAAACCCTTGTATTTCCATTTAGAAATGTATTTCGGCGTTAACCTAGGTGAAATATATTGAGTAAAAGTTAAAAAATTTTCATTCAGTGACATGACCTGAATTAACAAAATGACTACATTGTCTCATTAAATTCAGCTACAGCAGCAGGTCACCCCCATTGTCTTGAATTTTGCCAATATTCCATCTTCTATCAAGATAGAATAAAGATTTTTCCACCTGTAGAGAGGGAAATGAATAAGCTTTAATGTGATACTAATAATCAAAATGCTAAAAAATTGACCAGCGCCTTATTTCACTTGTTGCGTCTTATATTCATATGGTGCTTTGTGGATTGTGAACTCATGTGACATACTTTACAATGAATTCAATTGTAAACAAGTAAACTTTGAGTGCTTTTCAAATGGATATTAAAGCAAATCTTCTTAATAATGCTATTGTACAGAATGAAATACATGTATAATCTTCAACTGTACATAATGGTTAGACTGTAGGGCTTTCTCATGGATATTTTACATGCCATATGTATAAGTAACTTTCCAGGACACCTGAACTATGCAGTTGCTTTTAATATGCCACCATCAGTGATGATGTTAAAAATTGTATCATTGTTTTCCAGCAGATGTTCATTATGCCAGCATATATCTGGCATATTATGTGTTCACAAGGAATTGTGACTGATTCTGTTCATATTAAAGCTTTTAATTACAGTTGAATTTTTTTGTCATGTGCATTATTCAGATTTGTGCTGTCATCTACATTTCAAGAAACTCTTTCAACATAATGTATTTTTGGACACCAAAGCAGTACATGTATTATATTTTACCATCAAGCAAAGAACAGAAGAAAAAAAAAATACTATGACAAGTAGATTCATACTTTTGCTGAGTCATTCAGACTTAGGCTGTCATCTCGGCCTACATCTTGAGAAACTCTATGTATATTATTCATACTTGGGTACAGACTACAGAGGCAGTCATATTTTACTATTGGGCATAAACAAAATTGAAAACTGATTAGTAGATCTGTTTTAGAAGAAGCAAAAATAATCATGCAGCTGTTATGCTGTGGGACAGTGATGATTATTTTTACTTTTGATTGAAACACATACATATCTTAATATTGATTTTTTGAGAACAACCACCATTTAATTACAGAAAGGCATCATTTAAGGACAACAAATGCTATTGCATTACATGATGTATATAATATAAGACTATCCCTCTTAAGTGTTTAAAGTATGTTCAAACTGAAACCAGAAATTCAAATCGATGTTCAATCTGGAAAGAATAGCTAAGGGATGTCATTAGACCCAGTTTGATTCATTAGGCTCCTCAGTTTTCATAGTGGGGTATCATCCAAAGGCAGGTGTTCAGTTGTTGGCCACTCACTGGTTTTTGAGAGTCCTGAGAAAAAAAAGTTAAAAATAAGAGATAAAGAAGAACAGAGGGAAACAGAACAAAACAAACAAATAAAAGATTAAACAAAAAGGGTTGTGAGGTGTGGGGAGGGGGTTAAGAGGATTCACATATTTTATTAAAAATACATGTACACGTAGACCTATCATAAATCTGGGCCAAATTTTGTACATGTATCTCTTATCTCCTTGGTAAATGAATACATGTAGTTAGTTTCACTATTCATAGCTAACCTAAAGACCATAGTTAGATTTTACAGAAGTTGTATTACTGCCTAGGATTATGTATGCATGCTCTGGGAGGAAGACCTAATGGGAAAAGATGTAGATGTCGGAAAGGAAAGACTGACAGAAAAAAACAAAATATTTTGATTTCACTAATGCGTAAATTAGTGTAGCATTTGCGCGATGTCTTTGGTGGTTTGGACACACATTGTATATACTATTATGTATTATATACTAGAGGAGAACCCACCCCCTTGGTGTCAGATTTTTTGTACATAAGTCAACTCGACACTGCCCTGCGACTGAAAATGTATGGCAAGCGTGCGCACCCGATGTTGGTATTTTGGATGATTAAACTGAATGGTTATTGTTACTCAAAGGAAACCTTTTTGGTGTTTTAAACGCGTCGAATGTACAATTCGGATCAAACACCCACACGAGTTTACTATTCAGTAATTACCGCCTTTTTAGGATAACGTCAAACATAGTAAGCTTTTTTTTTTTTTCTGTATGTAGAAACACAGATCTCTGTGCAACAATGTTGTCTGCCAAATTTCAGGTGGATACATTCAGTAGTTTTCGAGTCCATAAGCCTTTTATGGGTTTTGTTGCAGATTTATAGTATAGATTAACAACTGTGGGATAATCATAAGATAGTCTATATGATTTTGCTGTCCTCGGATAGGTTAGTCTGTATAATGAGATGAGCGGTTTTTTTGACATAAAGATGGAAAGTTAGACCAACTTAGAATAGGCAAATGTGTGTGGCAAAGACAGTGAGTAAATGGATCTCTTGGATTGCAATTTCCATGCCTGCTAAAATTAGATAAACAGGCTTTTATGTACTGTAAGCTTAGTTTTCAGGAATACAAACTTTCAGACAGACATAAAGAGCTATTTCCCTCAACTTTCTATTTGTATGCTCTTGTAAAATCAGATATTGCTTTATATCATACTTTGACATAATCGTTCGTAAATTCAAATTAAGGTCGATTTCAGGAGAGTTCGTTCATGGAACATGAAAATTGAAAAAGAATGGGGTTTGTTGTTGCGCTTAAAAAAATAATAATATGATCTGCATTGCCATATAATACTAAGATACCAAAATGAGTCACAAAAAAAAGTGACAGATTTCTTGTTTGTTTCACCTTTAAAAAAAAAGTTGTCTGTGGACAAAATTCTTGAATATAGGCCTATCTGTTAATGTTAAAGGTACATTCATGTACTTCACAGAAGCTCTGAAATTTGCCACAATTCAAGCACCAGTCAAATGCGCAAATCCCAAAAGATGGTTAAGTATAACAGCACAGCAGATGAGGAAGACAATATTGCCGAATGAACATGACAAGTCTTTGAAATCTTTACCATGCATAATTAATATTGTCATAAAATTGAAAACTGATCCAAGCTTTGAGCCATTAATTCACGGGTCATTTAATTTACAGTCCTCTGATCTCTTTCGTCCTTTTCTCCCTCCCAAACCAAGGGAGGACACAAACATTTTCTAATCTTATGAAAGATGTCTTTTAGAAAAAAAAAAGTCTGTAGAACAAATAATGAAGAAAAAAAAAGAAGAAAGAAAAAGTTTATTTTGTTTATGATTTAACGGCACGTCAGCACAGTTGCGGCTATATTGTGCCCAACAACTAAGGTTGGATACGTCTACATGTCAAAAAGATTGATCAAAGTATATAAACGTATATGGCAGATCGTCTTGGTGTCAGACATTTTGTTTGTTTGTTGGGGTTTTTTTTGTTTTGTTTTGTTTTGTTTTTTGTTTTATCAGGGAAAAATTGACATGGAGAGTTTTTTTGTTTTTTTTTTTTTAATTCGGGTTTTACCCTCAAAACAGCCCCTTTTCACATACTAGCCTTCTCTCCATGACCTCTGTCTTTTTTTTTTTTTTCCCTTCTTCTGGGTTTCTGGGCATATTTTTTCTCGAATTTTGTTCCCTACCTACCCCCTAAGCAGCCCTTTTTCACATACTAGCCCTCTCTCCATGACTTCTGTCTCTTTTTCTTCTTCTTCTTCTTCTAGGTTTCTGGGCATATTTTTTCTCGAATTTTGTTCCCTACCTACCCCCTATCATTATAATTATAAGGGCTCCCATATTCCGGATTCTTGCGGAGCTATAGATGGTCACGATATATTTTTCTGTCCAAACCAAGAGTTTCTTGACCTTGGTATATAGTCCACAACTGAGCTCTGAAGCAGCAGAAATGAAGGAAAGTTTTACATGGAAGTTTATTTTAGAGCACCTGGTGAAAGATTAACTGATAATCTGCGTGATCAGCAGTTTTTGATCTTTTTTTTCCTCAGAGTGGTCATCCAATGTCCATCCTTGGCACTGGAGCTCATGATATTGCTATTTTTTAAACCTCGTTAGTCCCCTTTCCGCCGGGCTCAATGGAAAAAAATGTTTGGCAGAGCCTGACTTTCTGGATCTGAGCTGCACCTCGAGCCCGGCCTCATAAAATCGGCCACACACGCAGAGATCTTTGTTTTGGAAATCGGAGGCCAGACTCGAGGCCGGACTCCTACGTGTGTGGGCCGCTTTAGGTCCAACTTGTCAGAACTGCAAGAGTTAACTACTAGTCATCCATCAGGCTGCCTCACTGTGTTTGAAAGAAAGTTAAAATCCTCTGTGACTGTGGGTAATTATCAATGTTTCGTTTCAAAAACCTGATTTTTCACTCCGAGCAGATGGGTCTCCAAAGACCATCTCACTGAATGATTGACTGAAGGTCACGACTGGCTGCCTACAAGTCCATCACTGTCTATCCTCCTGCACCCGAGTTTATCCTTGCCACTGGCCTTTAGAAGCATCCTCCTGCCTGAAAGAGACGCCTTTTGCTAATTACAAAGGCAAAGAAATAGAGAAACTGTCAGGCTCTGACTTTTACATTTTCAACGATACAATCTTGAGATGAGTGCATTCAGAATTCGATCACTATGTTCTCCTTGTTTAGCGAATATCTTCCCTTAAATTCATTCATTTAGACGTCTTGACATTTGTAATTTGTTTATCTGTGTACAATAGAATGTATAATGTTGCAGTACATGAATAATATGGACAGTGCTAAATCATTGTTTAAAGTTGTAGGAGAAAGTAACTGTTTTTGTTGTTGATGTTCTTAATAAAGTGGCTATTAATTTGATTATGCTAGGATTAATGCCATGATATGTTCTCTTTGAGTGTATGTTTCAAAATTAGATACCGTATATAATTACCGCATGTAGATTGATTCTGTACCTTTTTTTTTTAAACTCACTATAATTATGTTCATCGGAACCGATTGTTAATCCCGATCCTCGGCTAATATATATCAGCCTATAGATTCCAACAATCTTAAATTCGTTTAAGTGGCGCTGAGAGCGAGTCAGATTTCATCGGCATAGACTACAGGTCTCAGTGAGAGGAGATCTAGTGCACCCTGGTCATTAGCATAGATGATATATAAAGAATTAATGTACTTCGATAAGGCATTCTTCCGTCCTGTCAGACGAATGAGCAGACAAGTAAATTATTAATTTTGATGATGTGGGAATGTAAGAAATGAACATGCGTTGCGGAGGCATAAAATCGTCCATAGAAGTAAGGAATGGAGTCCTGCTGGGATAGGTCCCGTTTGTTTTTGCAAGTTGTAATCCAAGGTCCCTACTTGCGATGTGGAGAGATGTGTATGTTTGATGTAGAGATGTGCATGTTTGATGATGTTATTAACAAGTTTCATTATTGGGAAAAATTCTATTGAAAGACTATATTCTAAAATATTCATGTAATACTGAAACAGTACACATGGACAATTATTTCTGTAGCGTAAAAAGGAATATTTAAGCTTTGTAATAGATTGAAAGGAAGTAGAGGACAATAATAAATAAAAGAATTTAGTTGGAAAATGCATCGGCAAACTGCCATTTTGGCACCTTTTTCTTCAAGAATTGTCGTGAGCACTGTTGACATTTTTAGGAATTTCTGTGGTAAAGAACAATATGTCCCGGAGCTGCATGCCATAGCTTTTTTACCAGTTTTGTCTGTAGCCTTAAAACAAACAAACAAATAAGCATCCATATTGGTTTTATTGTCCTGTTTTTTTTTGGGTTGTTTTTTTTTTTAAAACAACCAAAAAGGACTATATTGTACTTATATTTTTTTTATATTCAAAATCCTTAAAAGAAACCTAATGAAGATAATACATCCTTCAGTTTGAGGAGGTCCTGCTGCTACTTCAGCGAGCTGAATAACTGTCTCGCTGCTCTCTAACAAACCCACTATTATAGATTCGCCCCACTCCTGGACTCCTTCATCTAAATTTCGGCTTTGGAAGCGGCCGCGTTGACCGGAAATTATCCCTGCTCGTAGATTAGCATTCAGTGGTGTGAAGTGGTCGTCCTAACCCTATGGACTTTCACCCTTCATCGTGGCTTCGAACAGGGACGGTTAATTGGATATTGAATTGACAGTTTGAGGCGGAAGGACTTGTTTTGCCAATTTCTGTGAAAATACTCAGAGCAGCCAATTATGAATGATTATTATTCCTGTCAGCTTTGTCTCTCTTATCTCCTCACCGTCAGGTCGTCCTTTTATTTCCTTTTCTCCTTCACCATTTTCTTTTGTTCGAGCTTTTCTTTTATTCCTTTTCTCTTAAAATGTTATTTTTTCCCCCTTTTTCTCTTCATTTAATTCTAATTTCTCCGTTCTCATCTTTTCGTCGTTGTATCGTTTCCTCGTGGTAATTATTTCTTCATCTGTTTTTCGTTAAGCATCATTCAACGACATCGACTAAACTGCACTAAACCTCTTGAATTCAACTCCATCAGATAACCCTGGTTTTACTACAACCTGTTTTGCTTCAGACATAATCTAAATGGAGCTCTTAACAGTTTTTGATGTGTTTTTTTCTCTTTGCTCCAATCTCATCTCCCTCAAGGTTTATGGGCTACTTTCTCGAATAAACGTAAATACTGCACCTACCTTCCAGAGATAACTGAGTTTAACCTAATACGAATAAAGTGTCTTTGTGGAATGAAGTTGATATAATGACATACAATCTCCTCTTCTGTTTTGTCTGCTTTTTGTTGCTGTCGCTGAATCAAATTTAGAATAAAAAAAATAAAAATAATAGAGTCCACGAATATTTTCTCTATAAGGAAAATTTCACACAGATTCCAAATGAATTACTCTAGACAATCATGAGTTCAATGAAGCATGCTCTGTACATGTAATATGTATGCTCATTTGTTTAAGAACATTGGATGGAGGCCCAGCTTCGAGAAAGACGGTGGAATTTATCTGAAGAACAACAGAAAAAAAGGTGCATGGAAGACATCTATCGAGATAATATCACACCGTTCTAATTTATATATTTTTTATGTCTACATTTTATATATTTGGAAAATTGAACTTGAATCCCGAGAGACACCCTGACTGCTAAAGAACAATATCTTATACAATTCACCGAGAAACTGAAAGCATCAGAGCAATCAGCCAGCAGCCGAGAACTGGCTTTTTTACGCCGGGGCTGCCTAATATTCCAGACAATCTTGCCTATTGACAGCCCCAGGGCCCGAATCAGGCTGTTCAGTTGCAGAGCAAAGGGGCACAATTCTGTTGGGAAAATTGGCTCTTATATATTTATGCATAAAGAGCTTTTCTGAGTCTTTGCTTGCTTAATTTGACCAGTGGGAATTTCAAAGCCACTGGGTACGATGTCAATATTGATTGCTTATACCAGTGGGCAATTGATGCATGGGGCAGGTGGATAGAGAGATAGCGGGAGGGTATAAGGATTAAAACAAATCTTAGCGAGTTGCTTCTGGACTATTCATTTATCCTGTTTCGGTGTAACATTGAGCTCGCAAACTTACATTTTGTGCGTTTTTGTACAGCTGAGACAACCGCCACGACGTTGAAAAGCTTAACAAAACCGTAACCGTTTTAAAGAACGAGGCATGCATTGGATGGACAATGATTCATTGGCACATGACGGAGCCTGGAGTGGTTTTTATTTGAACACAATTTCGAGTAACGATCAGCATCGACATGGACGTTGTTTGCATTGTTTTAGTTTTCATGCTCTGAAGTTTTGAGACTGGTATGGAGTGTCGATAACTTGAAATACACCAAAAACAAATAAATGCTAAAGAACATTAATTAAGGAACTCAGAAGCAAATCATAGCGGGAGATTACTTTTCTATTAATGAAATTTTATGCAGAATAACCTTCTTATAATATGTAATAATCGACATCTTCAATTATATATTTAGAAAAAGAAAAAAATTTCTACTAGTGATGATGCAAAGCTGCAGAAGAACTTAAATAAAGAAATGTAGGCCTACATGTCCACGTTCACATTCATTCAATCACATGCATTCGGACGGGGAAAAATGTGAATACTCGAAGTTGTAGGGCCTACTTTTGACAGAGAAGAAGACGTTGTTTCTATCAGGACCTCTCAGGAGCCAGCTCTGGGAGATGATGTTGGCAATATTCATGAAATGCTAACTCGACATGAAAAGCAGGCCTTTGTGATTGTTTTTGTCTCGGAGTCAAAGCTCATGATTTATTAATGGCATTTTCTCTGAGTGGCTGTTCACAGAGTTCTCATCACTGATTGGCAACTTTATGAAAATGCTTGTAATTCCTTTGCTATGTTTTGTTTCCTTAGTTTTACCTCGCTTTAAAAATGGGTTTACA
>JBCEWB010775803.1:0-16538 GCA_039654565.1 Peronia peronii | reverse complement strand
CAACAACAACAACAACAACAACAACAACAACAACAACAACGACAACAACAACAACAACAACAACAACAACAACAACACAAACAACAACAACAACGATGACAACAACAATAACAACAACAACAACAACAGTAACAACAACGACAACAAGAAAGGGACCCCTAAGGACTTGATTTGCTTTATAGAATCAAACTATTTTACAGCGATACGTAGGCAAAATGCACCAGTACAAACATGACAGATGGATATAGCATACAAACTTGATCATACATATTCACATAACAAAAATTAAATAATCTACAGTTATACAAGTGTAAACTTTATCTGGGCTTGAAACATGGTGGCAGCTATCACGGAGGAATTAATTGGTGGTACAGTCACTGTGCTTAGACGTGTTTTTAAACAACTTATGCTTTCAGTTAATCTTCAAATGATTCCAGACTCGAGGAATTGCGAATGTGTGCTGCCATAATATAAAATTTCTTAGAGGTTATCCATAGGTAGGGGGATAGAGGGCAAAATCAAACAGCGCAGAAAAGGATGTAATGCTGTGAAAAAAAAAAAAAAAAACCAACAACTTCAGACACAAAGAGTTAAGATGGCTATCAATGAGATCCCTCCAGTTAACGTTAGCTCTCCCTGTCGTTATGTTGTAGATGTCATAGAATGACTGACTTAATAAGCTTTCATAATGCTGGGTTAACTTTTTAACTTTAGAAGAACCTATAATAGTATTTGGGCAACTTTAATTGTATTAAAAACAGAGTTCTGAAGAAGATATCACAACTTCTGCAGTTTACAAGCATTGAATGTGACATCTTAAAAACAGTTATGCCAACTATAATAAAGCGATGATCGAATTGTGTCACTTATAACTGACACCTCTAGAGCTGGAACAAGGAAATAATTTTCATGAAAAAGGAATACAGATTGACTTTCTACTTTTATGTTAGTACGTCCGTGATGAATTTTAGCATTGGTTTTGTGAAACCAGACATCAGTCATATGTCTGTAATTATTTAATGGGCTATTAAGGGCTAGCTTTTAGGTTAGGTGACGACATTTTTAACTTGTGTGATGAAATCGTCGTTCTCATCCAAATGATTTCAAGATATTTCACAGGTCTTTTGGCAGAAAGGAGGGCGTGTATTGAGTATTATGAGTTGAGAGAGGGGACGACAGGAAAAGGCATGGGGGGGGGGGGGGGGGGGGGGAAGGGGCTAGAGCAAGGTAACAGATTTTTCCCTGTATCATTAACAGAAAAACAACAACAACAACAAAATGGTTTCGAAAGGGAATTGGGGCAGGGTAGGAGGTTGGTGCTGATAGTATTAAACATCGCTTCTACATTGCCATGAGTTGTCATTGTTACATATTCAGCGCCCCCTCCTCCTTTTTTCCACTCCCTAGACCCCCTCCATATACACACTTATGATCTGGTACTGCTAATGAAAATACGGTGTATACAACACCCTATTAAAGAAAGTGATTGATGAACAAAATCTTCTGTACTCACAGAATTAGTTATTACCCATATTCAAAGATGGGCATGACTTGACTCCCGTACATTTTATTCATTTTGAGTGAGTTTGTTTAGTGTCAAAGTCGGGACTAGCCGACTGAACTTCAAACGTGAAAGCACCTCTTGGTATACGGTACCGTAACTTTCTGAGCACTATGATAAGCCCATAATGATATGGGATGTATTTTTTTTTCTCTATAGCAGATAATTAGTTCAGCTGGTTGAAAATAGATCTTTTTGCTGTTGGCATGCGGTCATATCATTCTCTATAATAATTATGCTACATCACTGTCCGTCGGCTAATGGTTTCCATCATCAGTTGGTTGCTTCTGACTGTGCTTTGATGGTTGTCCCATCGTCCTCGAGATAACCTTCACTAGGAGGTTGAAAGACGTATTACAGAGCGTAAAGGCATGTTTGGATCCCTTCTTTCTCAAAATATTTACGGCATGAGAACCGCCAGCAATCTTTTTTTTTTTTTTTTGGGCCCTGTTAACTCTAATGTGCTTCAACATCAGTGGTAGACAGATCTAGACCCAATTCTCCGACTTACCCCTCCTCTGCTCTTCCCTCGTTTTTCATCACATCCTTACTCATCTTTTTCATCCTTCCACACTTCCGTATTATTCCAATGTGAATATTTCTTTTTGGTAAGGTTTATAAGTGATAGTAATTCTCAATAGCACCCCTATTTTACTATCGTCACCATGAGATTGGGCAGCAAGTACAGTTTTAGGTGAGATCACCCCAAAAACAAGTGAGCTCTCAGCATTAAAAAATCTGATTATTTTTCTCCCTGCCTCGCCCCCCCCCCTCCCCCACCCTCTCTGTATCTGAATCTCTGCTCCCCCTTCACTTCTTTGCGCTATTTCACTATCAGTGTACTTATAACATAATTATCTGTACATTCTTGTGTTATCCTATGCTTTTACAAGCCAGATTGTACTATAGTTACGATCCTAGCCAATGTGCTTGAGTTGTAGAGTGGACTCTCTATGGTTGATGAATAAGATAAGAGTGAAAAAGCTAAATAGGAAAGACTATTAGGGAAGTTAACAACATCTCACGGATGTTTTATCGCTAGAGTCTGTATCACTATCAAAGGTTTAACATCATAGAGATGGTCGCCATCATTGTGATTGGGTGATGAGATAGGCTGTACAGGACTACACCTTTTTCAGCGGTGATGGGAACTGCGCCACCATTGAGGAAGTGGACTGGCTCGAAATCTCCACGTAGCCAGAGGCTTGGTCATAATGGTTGATGACATCGATTTTGTTAAGTAAAGGAAAATAAAATATACAGTCTTTTTACTTAAAATGCATGCTAAGTTACCTAGTCTGCTTCATTTTTCTTTGTTTGTTTATTTTATTTTTTGGTCGTTATTAATTGGCTGCTGACTGTTCACAACAATAATGTAGACAAGGAAACCGATAACCTCTGTCACGTGACAGTTTAAATAAATTTAGCGTTCACTGCATCACGTGAGGGCTGGGCAGTTCAGAACGAGTTCATTAGTCAAGGACGTCAACAAGACATGCTACACTGAGCAAACTGGTGGATATGGTGAAGGGGAGAGGCTGAAATGGTTTGGCCTATTTAATCAGGCGTGTGGATTCTCTTGTATAGAATTTTAGAATGTATAGAATCTCTAAGGAATAGCTTTGATGAAGTGGAGAAGGAGGAGGAGAAAACAAAGAGTGAAACTGATGGACAACACAGGATTAACTGAAGAGACATTTGCCCAATCCCATTTATTAGGATAATAATAATGTACATAATGTGGCATGAAATTCCATCTTGCAGTGCCCATAGTACAGATTTTGATGTGAAAGAACCAGTAGCTGCTTAATGCATATGTATTTCATCAAGGATGGACTTCCTTCCTTCCTATTTTGAGTATTTTCCTTCCCTGTAACCATCTGGTGGCTGGGACATTCTGCAATGACTCCATAATTAAATTCTGCCATTTGTTGAGAGCCCCTGTTGCATTTCTGACTCTATAAACCTGAGATCTGCAAACTCTTTGATGTTGTGAGCCCTTCCTTTTTCAGTCTCCCTAGTTTTATTTCAACCCTCCACTGTTCCTTGCAGGACTGTTTTTGCCAGGCCAGAAATTCTTGTGACCCGACCATACCATCTTAATTTAGGCTGCATTAAGCTGATAATAAATGACTTTTGATAATTGTGAATAGATTCTGAATTTATTGTCTGGACACTCAAATATCAGTCTTTCATTACTGTCACAAATACAAACAGGAAAAAACTGAAAAATTAAAACAATTTTTGTCCAGTTACTTCACCAATCATTTATTATTCACAATGACATCGTCAGCTTTCAATACCACACAATATTGAACATAATATATATAGTACATTCTTGACACAATGTATATAAAAGCATCACATTTCAAGAATCCAAATGTCAAAACATCATGTCTTTATCACCTAGTCATGCTTTGTTTCTCAATTTTAATTAAAAGCTGATACATATTTCTGATCACTACTGAAAAGAGATATTTTACAGTTCACTTTAGATGTTTCCATACTTGCTTCCTGCTGTCAAGGATTGGAAACATTAGTGTTCATATTTGACTGTTACCTTATATCATGAATAGAACCAAAAGTTTTAGAATTTATTGAAACCTTTTTAAGGACTATGGAGAATATGGAGCATGTCCTCTCACAAACTATTGTGTGAGCTGAGGATGAACTCACTGTGATTCAGTTAACTGACATATTTCAAGTACTTGGAAATACAAGTGGTGTCTCAGATGTATTTATATCACATGTGAGAACATAATTATAATTAACATTTATCTTGACAGGGATTTACTTTTGGGGACAAACTTCTGGATGTTCCATCATGAGGGTTAACAGGATAAAGAAGATGAGGGAAAATGCACAAGACTGGAATGGTGGTCGTGTGGACACTTGGTCTCATTAGTCAACTGTCTGTACCACTGTGGAGAGCACACAGATTTTGTGATTCAGATGAAATAATATAAGAATTCAGTAAAAAAAAACATGGAAATATGTCTACAACGTCTAAATTTGATATCTTTCCTCTTGTTCAAAATGTATACAAAACTGTATATTTGAATAAAGACCACTATCCCCAACTTTCATATCATTAGCATCATATGTCTAAGGAATTAAATCAAATTCTCTCAAAGCACTGAAAAAAATAATTACATCCACTCCACTATCTTGCCATGTCCATTACCCATGGTTTTCAAATCTCTGATTTACATGCTTGATGGGCTGAGGGAATGAGTCCCATAGCTGCATGTTACTTACATTTTGGGATGTTGACCTTATTGGACACCAGGACGTCTGCTTGGACATGAGTCATGTTCAGGTACAGAGTCTCTGGATTAGACTGGATAAAAGGTAAAATGTACAGACAGTAAAAGATATTCTTGAGTGATCTCAATATGAAATCAACAGTGAAGCTGGGATTTAGCTCACTGAAACTTGTCAAATTGGCAACAACTCCATGTGGCGCCCGACCGTTAGTGCTTACGATATCAAATATGTCTACCTTTTCCCCCCGATCTGATACATCCAATTCTCCCCCTACACTACCTCTTATGTCCCTCTTCCTCTCTTACCTCTTCCACCCTCCATATGTATCTGATCTAGCTATAATTTTTGCAACAAAAGTGTATAGTAGGTGAGACATGTAAAATTCTCAGCAGCACCACAGCCACAACCCCACTCTTCATCACCATCACAAGCAAATGCTGTTTTTTAAGACTGGAGCATGGTGTGAAAGTTTTTACTTTTGAGACTTTGAAACAATATGTGATAATAACTGAAAAAAAACAACCAGTGTTGAGAGGTCAATATTTTGGTAACTTTATACTAAGTCTTCAAGTCATCACTCTACAGAACAAGAGTGACCATAATCCAGAGACAATATTATAGCATGATCAAGTAAATTTTCATTACTGTGTAGGTCAATCAGGTATGATGTACCACAGGTTTAATTTTAAATTTATCTGTTTCTATTGCATGAAATTTTAAACTGCCCTATCTCATTGTAATTTTGTTTCATAGGCTGCAGTGTCCTGTTTACACTTTTTTTGTGCCAGGACAAAGAATCAAATGGCTTAAAAAATTCCGTGCTCCTAATCGTGGTTTTACGATCTAGCATGCCAGCAGTTTGTCTATGATGGTATAACATTATTTGGTGGTTGGCTGTTTCTGTCTTAATATTTGATATGCTTTTCAATTTCCTCGCTGATGTCCAACTTCGCTTGTTGACATTAGATATATATAGGCTTGTGGTTCTCGACAGACAAAATGCTAACTTGTACAATTTTTCGAGCTTTTATTCATTGTGAAAACTTACCATGAACAAATCATACAAAGTGTCTCCCATGGCATCCCGCACATGATCGTCTACAATAGAGAATGATCTACAGAAATGCTGAAAGAAAGAGAGATACTGAGTGACACATTAGAATGAAACATGAAGCTTTGGGAGTAAAATTATTACAACAAAGGTATTGAGGCAGAATTACACCACGATATAAAGTACTGTGTATATATCCTCATGATATATTTGCATCATTGTCAATGATCTATTTATCCAATATAAAGAAAAAGTGAACACAGACAAAAAATATTAAAATAATGACCATGGAATGCACTAAATGGAAGGAAAAAAACATGAAATGGATATTATGCATAAAACAATGAAGCTTGTTATAGGACATTTATAATTCTGAATATGGAAAACCAGTTTTGGATTACAACCCGAAGATGACAGAAAATTAACACTATCAGAGAAAAAGTATACTCTGGATAAGAAGAAAAAACACACTCAGCCTAGTTGAAGAAGTACATTCTTTACAACAGTCTAACAAGCTGGTCTTACTTCTAGAGAAATACTGGCTTGGCGTTGGCTGTCAGCATAGTCAGTATTGCCCATGGCATACATCAAGTTGTGAGTAACACGCAACTGTAACAGATCCATCAAGATAAAATTAATCCTGGTTGTGACAGCTGAATCTGCTAGAGGGTACACGTTGAGATGCGCTCAGGAAATGATAGCACAGTCCCCAGTGGCAATACAAAACAAGGAGCTTGTTATTGTAATATG
The DNA here is from genome assembly GCA_039654565.1 of Peronia peronii. NCBI lineage: Eukaryota > Metazoa > Mollusca > Gastropoda > Systellommatophora > Onchidiidae > Peronia > Peronia peronii. The sequence goes on along the minus strand of JBCEWB010775803.1, from coordinate 9,909 downwards.
CATGCACATTTGGAAATTAATTGATATATGCAACTATACTTAGCAAATCTTTGACAAGATCAGCATCTCAACACTTCTAAGGTGAACAGCGTCATTTTATGTTTTATTGCCACATACACAGAATTGACTTGTTACTCTTTAGATGCCAGAATCATATAGGCTGACAGTTAGAGAAAATATAAGATCAAAATTGTAATATGGGTATCTATGTAATATGGATGTCTACTCTGGCTTTCTATAAATTTTATTCTCTTAACAAAATGTTCATTCACTTTAAATTGACCACTTGAATATGAGGTTTCAGAAGAGAAATGATATCTTGTTTCAGTCTCCTAAAAATCAACTCTTTCATAAAACTTGCCATTAGGAGACAACGCTTATGAACACCTAGAATCTTGGCATTGAGAATGCTAAGCTAACTTGTATGGTAAAAGGGTTAACCTTTCCTCACAAACTCTCAGATTCTAATGATTATCTCAGCTTTTAATTTCAGTTATCTTTATGGAAAACTAACGATGACCATGATTCTCATCCCTCAAGTCATCACTTGTCACACATATAAGTAGAATAAGACACTCACACTCCAACAATGTCTACTCAATAAATTCCTCACATTTACAGTGTTCAAACCTTAGCAAACTGCTCACTACATTGTGAATACACTAAAAGTAACGCTAGCAAATATTAAACAACAAAACAAAACAATAACTCTCTAACTATTGAGTGCACAAGTCACTCCCCCCTCCCTCCCTCCACCCCCCTCTTCAACCTACAGTAATAATACATTGTATTTAAATCTTTAATAAAATGTTCATTTCAATATGAATACAATAAGTGTAACAATATCCTATAAAAAAAATAAACCATTATTCCATTTCACACTAACATTTACAGTTTTGATTAATTTCTCAACTTTAGAAGTGCCAAGGAGCTAACTAGGTCACGCACTCACTTTATTTTGGATATCAATGATTCTCCAAATAACATACAATTCATAGCAGAGAGAGAGAGTCATTTTGTAGTGCCATTCAGGGTTAAAGTATCATTTCTTGAAAGTGATTAAATAAAGGTCAGTTCAAAACACTGATACTCCAGCAGTTTCTTGTAACTCTTCTAGGCTTGAGTATGCTTGACTATCAGTTGTGCCATTTTCTTGTTGCTTTTTTTTTTTTTTTGTAAACAAAAAATGAGACTAATTAGAGATTAATATCAGTTGAATTTCAGTGTTGGCAAGTCTACTTTACAGCAGTATGACCTGACCTTATGACCTGACCTTATGTGGATGACCTACTGCTAGAGATGGATGTACAATTCATGTGCAGGCCAGGGATGAGCAACAAAGGGCTAAGTTCTAAGCCTAATGACCCTTTGCTGCCCTCCAGGCATGACCAGTGGGTTCACATAGCATTATTCATGATTAACGAGTCACAGCTAATAATGCATACTCTCCTGTTTGATCTAATCATAAAATGGGAGCTAGCCATTATTTGCTGGTTCAGTGACTGACACTTCCTCCATATCATTTTTAAAACTATGATTGGAATGTCCTCCTTCTCCCATTTGCACTACAAATGCTTTTTCTCTCAAATCATAATTAGGATTCATGGTTTGCTAATTCAAAGAAAAACAAAGAAAGAAAAGAAAAAATAGAAAACAAAACAAAAACGCCATTAATACATGTGGGAAAGCTTTAATTATAGTATGTCTTATTGACTATGCTAGCATAGTCTCGACTATAGAAAAAAATATCTTTATCTTTTTTCCTTATTTTCATCTATAATGGCAATAATAATGACTTTAACAACAAGCTGCCTCATTGAGATTTCCTGAACTCTCACTGATAAAATAAAAATGAAAAGTCTTCCTTTCCTCATTTACATTACATATAGATCAGGGTCCATCTTATCACAACAACTTTGGACTTGATGATCATATGAGTCAAATATAAAAAAAAGAATAAAAACAAAAACAAAAAATTTAAAATCACCACTTAAAAATTACAATAACATGAATGATGACAGAAACAACAAGAAAATAAGAGATTTTCTCCACTGCTCATTCTCATTTCACTCCATCCCTTCTTCGCCCAAAAGTATTTTTTTAAGATGCTATTCACCTGAATGAGTTTCTCTGCCACATTGTTGGACTCTCTTGCAAGGATCCTGGAAAGAAATATCAGCACAGCATACAATTACTTCTTGATTTTTCCATTATTCTGATGTCGTTCGTGAAATACTGAGTAAACTATGCATCTTGTCCATATTATATGTTTGTGTCTATGTTAATTAATATTATATCATAGCTCCTTTAATGATGAATGGAGTTTTCCCTCAAACACAAATAAAATCTATCCTATTTTACTGCATCATATCTTCTATCTTTACATGCAGAATGATGCTGAGTGGGTGCTGAAAACAGGAAAAAGTGCCAAACTAGGCCAAACAAGATATTGATGGATATAACCAGAGCATTATGTTGGCCAATTAGCGCAGGTTCCATATCCCTGAGTCAAAAAAAAAACCCAACATAATACTAAAAAAAAAAAATAATAAACTAGCATGGTCCCATAGTATCATGTTAAAGAAAAAAACCCAATGTAGTTGCAAAGAAATATGGGAAATCTGTTTTTTGTATTAGATAAAAAGGAAACTTAATAAAATCCTGAGTTTCTTAACTTCTAAAAAACAAAATAAAGCTATGACAATACAGAGTAATATTTTTCAATACTGAGATGAAAATTAAAGAGAAATATCATCTTCAAATTGTAGGAAAAAGAAAATGAAGTTAGAATTCTTATGATGAGATACTAACAATCTTTTTCTCATAATGTTTTTTGTCATCTCAAGTGAGAAACTTGATAGCAGTTTAGCTCTTTTCTAATATTACGGCAAAATGGCTTGATATGGATAGGCTTGTGCCTTCATGTCTGTATAAATGAATATGAATTTGCTGTGGCAGGCTGAAGTATTTGACACTATACTCTCTGAACCCTCAAGTTAGCAAGCTGTCTAAACTCTTGCTCCTGCCAAGCTCCTGAACACAGACCACGGGAAACTCAGTCACATTAGTCAAAATTTAACAAAATGTGATGCAAAATCTACAGTTCTTCACAGTTTCTGTAGTTAAGAACTTCGTATGAACAAAAAGTTCAGTTTGTTCTAAGAAAAGTACCTAATGATAACAAATCTTGTTGAATGATCACTATTATTAGATTTTTACCGATTTATAAACCAAATAACTTATATGCAAAAGGATTTCATTTGAAGTGAAAGAGACTTGAAGAAAACAGCATTCTGAAATACGATTTTTGCTAAAAAAAAATTCAATTTTAGGTCTTTATTTTCTTTCAAAAGTTTACAAAGTGAGATACAGTAGACCTCCGGCTTATGAACGGTTCAGTCTACACACAAATTAGTTTATGAACAAGCTTTGCAAACAAATTTTATCTTGACTTACAAACAATGATTCAGGTTATGAACACGTCCACTATTCACAAGCTCATGGAACATGTGCTTAGTTGTGCTTTGTCAAGTATACATGTGCATCACCATGGGGTGTTATTTTGTGTTCTTTCTTGGTGTATTTATGTTGCATGTAGTTTAGCCCCAGTTATGCCACCGAAGAAGGTAAAAAATGTTAATGACAGCGGCTGTAAGAAACACAATTGCACTATGGTTGCAGTAAAGAAGGAAATGATTACTAAACATGAGAATGGTGAGTGTATAATGGACATCGCTCAGCAGTTAAAATACCACATATGTTTCACTGAGGCTAAAACGGGTTAATTGTATTTACTCTCATATCAATGTTTCAGTTTACAAAGAATTCAGTTAACGAACAGAGTCCCGGAATGGATTAAATTCATAATCCGAGAGTCCACTATATGCCCATTTTAATGTGTGTTGACCAATGGTTATTCAACAGATAACCGACCAGGATTTGGTTCCCTCTGCTTGCTATATGCAGTGGTAGATCATCAATATTCCACTGCAGACAGGCAAAGAATGCATGAAACACTTAGGCGATGATTTTCTCTAGCAATATCATGAGCTCTAGTGTGTGACCACTCTGAGATGAAATTGATCACGCAGAATATCAGTGCAAGCTTTCACTAAGTGCTCTAAATAAACTTCTACCTATTAGAAAGAGTAAAATTCTCTTTTCTTTCTACTGTTTCAGAGTACAGTTGTCGACTATTTGTAGTAGTAAATTTGGTTCTGACAGAGACAGATATGGAGGTCACATATAAACCCTTAAGAATCCATTCTCTATATGAACTCTTAGGATGATAGGGGGGCAGGGAGAAAAATTTGAGAAAAAATATGAACAGAAAACCAGGAAAAGGCTAATAAACAAAAGACAAAGAAATCTCTGAGAGACGGCTAATATATGAGAAAAGACTGTATTGAGGCATTACAAATGAGGATTACCCAATGGTTTTTGCAGCTGCAGCTTGTTGGACAAACACAGGTAGTGGTGCATTCATCTGTGGAACATCTGACTCTGGAAATACATGGAGGAAAATCGGTGCAAGTGAAACTGAGCCTGTCTCAAAGGTGGCTCCTTGCAACTGTGCCTCAATAAAATGGCCTTTATTCTCTTCTTTTCATGCAAATAACGTTTCTTATTTCGCTGAATGTGCTCTAAAGCTCTTGATGATTTACATTTGATAAAATCACCACCATCCATGTATGTTTAACCAATCTTTATGTAATAAAACTTTCTAGAGGTGTATGTTTTCCTGTGAAAAAAATGGGACATTTCAAGGGGATCTATAGGAAGATGGATAGAGATCAAAACAGTGCATTTCTTGAAGATTTGTCTTTTTTCTACAAGCCTTTTCAAATAGATATCTTCATTATTTAAGGGACATACTGGCAATTTTGAAACTACAGAGCTAAATTTTAGTGAAATGAAAAACTGTGATTGATCGTTACAAGCTTTGTCAAAACTTGCATGTTAATTTAGGCATCTAAACAATGCTATAGTTTAAGTTTACTACAGCAAAATGAATCAAAAACTGATCCAACATTCAAATAATGTACATGAAGGGCATAATAATAAATTCAATTCAAATCTATGCAGACAGTGTGCATTTTGAAAATCGAGAGCATCGACTTTGTCAGATCGTATGATCGATCAAGACATTTTTCATCAAAACTGGAAAAATTGCTTCTTTTCCAAGATATTTGAGGGCAAACTGTCTTGGACTTTGTTGCCCATAAAAATACATCAATTTTGAGTTTCAGAAAAGGTAAAAGCACAAACATTACCATTAAATGAAAAACTGAGATTCATTGCCCCATTTTGCATATCCACCTTTTGAGACAGGCTCAACTATGAATTTATTCTTCATCTTCATACCAACAGGGTGCCTCATGCCTTTCATCACAATAGTTGTCACACACAATAAAAATCTTTATTATTGATTTTTTTCATACACGCACCAGTATGATTCAGTTCATTATATGATTCAATACAACACAGAAAAAAAATTATCTCAGTATGACAAAAACATTGTCATTATACTGTGAAAATTTGGTGCATCTCTACCAAAGAAGACGAACAAAAGCCTTTTCCCCCCCCCCCCCCCCCCCCCTTTTTAAAGCTTGCACATGAGTGCTTGTCCCTGAAGAGGAAAACGATTTTGCCTAGCAGGAAAAAATTAATCCATTCTAATGTCATTATTGGACATCTATCTGAATTCATCATCAATATAAAAACATTTCTTAAATTTGATGTAAAGTTGTGTGTGTGTTTAATAATTATTTGTAAACATGTAGACTTGTCTCATGATCGTGTGATGAGGAGCTCAGGAGCATAGAGATGTTGCAGGAATGAAAGAAAGAAGAAAGAATGAGACCATCGTACCCTCATTTCTTGCTAGAATATCTTCCAGTGCTGGCCTCAGCAAAGCCACAAGCCCAGCCAAGATAGAATCTGCCACTTCATACTCCATTAAGTCCTTGATAAGTTCAATGGCTGTGATGGAAAGCATAATAGCATTTCAGACCTATTGATAGTTTGTTGCCTCTTTCAATGTGGCTCTTCATAATGCTTTGTAAATGTTTACAAAGATGGAATGATATTTTTTTGCAAATTTATGACTTATTTACATTTTGTCATAACAATCTTAAATTTTCTTCACAGATATATAGTTAAGATTGACTCAGCAAAAGGCCTCATGAGTAGTGAAACATAAGCAACACCTTTTTTATCTATCACATAAATAAGGACACCACATCACATGTAAAAAATACTCTACTTACCTTCAAACTGAACTTCAAGGTGAAGGGTTCGCAGCAAATTAAGTAGAGGCTCAATAATTGTTGCATTAGCAGAACCAATAACAGGCTGAACAGTGCGCAAAGCATTACATGCCATCTGCTGTGCCTTTGGTGAACTGCATGGCAACAGTGCAATAAGGCCTTTGTAGACCTTCAAGGAAAGAAAACAAAATTGAGTCATATAAAACGGCTCTTCAGTCTTGTCTAACCGCAGAAGATAAATATCCCAATTTTTCAGAATCAATCATTTGTCTTTAATTGACTAGGAAAGCTGACTTGGATGTCAAAGAGGGCGTCTTTGAGAAAATTGGATGCCACTGACCTTGGGGTCACAGTAACTTTGAATGAAAATACATGTATTTCCATAAAAGAGTGGCAGCTAAATAAATTTCAGACCAAAGTAATGTATTCCTATTTCCCTTGCTATCTGGCTCATTTCATCCACTCGCATGACATGTATCAGGCCTAATAATTCTGGTTTTGTTCTTTTATCAACTGTTGGAATGCTCATTCATATTAGTTGTTCAAGTGAAGTTGAAGTTTCGTGCAAGAAACAACAGCTTTACTTTTCACCTTTTTAACGAAGAGCTCCAGCAGGAAAAACAATCAATAATTCCCATAGAGTAACAATGATATTAACAGCACTGGTATCTCCATAGATGAGAGATGAGAGATAACTTGTTTTTCAACTCTTGTTACACGTAATTAATTTTCTGGTTTTGCAGGAACTGATTCCCTTATAAACTTGTTAAATTGGGATATATTTCAATATAGCATGTAAAAAAACAACACAAATCTACAGCTTTTTCAAGTAACTCCCACTAGGTTCATTTCTCTTTCCGTGGTAGAGCTTTTTAGTTTGAAGTGGTTCCATTTACGGCCATGCAGCATGGAGTTCTTGAGGCTAACCGCACCTCAACTCAGTGACATCTCAGTCATCACTTCAGCTGACATGCCCTGACCAAGCGACAAGTGAGTCGCCACTTCGGGTAATAAGAGTTATAATAAAACATGGGAGTATGATAAATGAGACAGAAATTACTTCTCCGGGCATACCTGAGTTTGGAATTTTGGATTGCCTTGGGCCAACATCAGCAGCAGATTTCTACAGGCATCTTGAGATTCCTCACCTTTGGACTTTGCTAGGCATTCTGCGACAGCTCTAATTCCTGCCAAGAGGAGACAAAAATCATGGGAAATGAGCACTTTATACTTAAGATTAATTTCTGATATTTCTTAAATACTTTATTCTTAAAATTCTTTTATCTTTAAAATTCTTTCATATCTATTGATCTTGACATTCCAAATCTACTTTATCACAAGGAAGTGTTCTCTTTCTCAGTGAACAGAGAATGCTGTCAAATGGGCAATATTATTTGCAGACAATTTTAACCCAAAGATTCAAAAGTAAAATATAAGAAAAATAATGGTGAAAAGAAAGTCCCTCCACATGTTGTAAGAACAGCTCTCTTTACTTTTTTAATTCAGAGATAATACAAGTTATTTATATTCATAAATAGAATCAAGCAAGCCCAATCCATGTTGATATTTTCTTATGAACATATTCTGATTGAGAAATTTTACCATAGCTTTCACAGATCAGTTCCTTGTATTTCCTGCCAGCATTGGCAATACACTGAAGGCATTTCAGAGCTTCTGCTTTGTCAGCCTCCTTTGCTTGCTTCAAACCAATAATCTCAAGAAGTGTCAGTGTCCCACCAACTTCCATAAACTCTGCCATAAATTTGTGCCTGTTAGAATGATAACATATTCAATTGATCAGATATGCTGTGTGAGAAGTGATTTTTCATATAAGAACTATCGAGACAGAGTGAACATGATAAACATATCAGTCACAGATTGAAAAAAAAGGCTGCCCCTATTTGCAATGGTATTGCAAATAGGGAGTGGCTTCCCCTCGCCTGCAAATAGGTAATACATGGTGGAACTCCTATTTACAGTACCGTGTATTTCCTATTTGCAGTTGTGTTGATTTATGCACGAAACCTACGATTTGCACAGCATTTATTATCATTATTAGCAAAATGAATTTAAAATTAATCCTTGCATCTATATTTATTGCAGTCATGTGACAAATATCTGTTTTGACATGCCTTAATTGCAATAAGATTTATTTATAATCTGATCATTTAGTGGGGGGCAGGTTCTGAAACTGGGTTTTTGCTCAAAATATTTGATTTGGGGTTTCTGTTTTCTTTTAAAAGTTCGGTCTCTGCTGAATATAAAAATGGTATTAAAAAGTTGATATGTCCATTCTAAGGTATGGGGAGGGTGGTCAAGCAAAGGTTGACCTGCCCCTCTGCCATCCAGACTCTTACTCATTTGGGCTCATTATTCAGTGATAGATCATCACTATTTCGCTGGCTATGCTCAAATTGCATATAGAAGACTTGATTATGATCTCCTTCACCAATATCGGGAGCCCAAGTGCCAGGGGTGGACACTGACTGACCATCTGAGGCGTTGACCACACCGAATATCAAGGAAAATGTTCACCTGGGCCTCTGAAAGACTTCCCACAGCCTAATGAGGGTGAAACATGCCATGTTTTTGCTATTTCAGAGTGCAATAGTGGATTATCTGTCACAGGAAGGGTAAAAACGCTCTTGGTTTTGACCGAGGAAGACATGGCGCCATATATAGCCCTCTCTGGACCCTAAAATGACTTCACGGAAGCCCTTTTGCTAGTGGGAGTAGGGAAGCGAAAATGGAGGAAAAATGGGAGAAGGGGCATAGAAGAAGGCATAGAAATCATGGAAAGAGGTCTATTAGGTGAAACAAACATGTTTTGGGATGGAAAGTCCAATCAAAAGCTCTTTACAGCTGTTTTTTTAGCGAAAAAAACTTTAAATGCGTTTTTCTCAAAATGTGTTTTTTTAGCACAAATATACGTTCTACTTTTTTATTTATGGAGTAATTGCCATGAAATTTGGTATGAATGCAGAACAAAACAATGTCTAAATTTTGTCAGATGGGATTTTTTATATCATTTAAAATTTTTGAGAAATTTGAGATTTTGAGGTCAAATTTTGGAAAAATCTGTGACCTTTTCACATGCTAAATTTAAAAAATTGTAGAAAAAAAAATAAGCACTTTATCAAAAACTGTCCTGAAAAATTTAGCTATGGAATGGTAAAATATGTACACAAAATTATAAGCACATCGGTTGGAAAAGTTCAAAGCCTATCGAAGGTAAATTTACACAATATCGGGTAGCAAAATCCAAGATGACGGCCGTTGCCATGGCAACCACGAGTGATTTTGAATTTCTTTCAATTGTTTCCTTCTAGTCTGACCATGCCGAATTCGATGGTAATTGTTAAAATCATCTCCCCCCAGCGGTTTCCAAAATGACTCCCAGGACCCCCACCTCTCCCTCCCCTCCTTAAGTCCATTGGGCTAATAGCTAGAGCTCGATCCCTCCATTCCAGATCTCTTTCGACTACATCCTTAACAAGAACAAACAAGACAGAAAAATTGAAAGATTCCGTCCAGAACACACGAACGCACACATGATACAAGGAATAGAAAAGTAGTTGGGGGGGGGGGGGGGGGGGGGGGGGGGGGGGGGGGGGGGGGGGGGGGGGGGGGGGGGGGGGGG
>JBCEWB010775692.1:0-16539 GCA_039654565.1 Peronia peronii | reverse complement strand
AGATCACTTTATATATTTCTTTGTAGTCACTGCCGCCCCATCGACGTCAGCCGGTCTGATCTGATAAGAATAATCTATGTCCACGTGGTCACAGGGATGATAGCTTGCACTTTACACTGAGATTCTATAATGTAAACGTAAATACACCCCCATGTGAAGTGGTTTCGTCCAAGCAGTTGCATCAGGTTATGAGCAAATCTGTAATGGGTATGGTCTGTGGGATGAGGGGTGAGAAAATTGACACCCATATGAAAATGACATGTCTCTGTAAATACAATCGCTTCTCCTACCATTGACTCATTGCTAATATTATTATATGTGAAGAAAGGGTGGAGTTAGGGGAGGGATTAAAGAAAGACATTGGTCACCAAGATGGTCAGTCTGTGGCCTGCATTGTGTCACTCCAAAGCCAAGGCGGAGTCTCTAAAGTCAGAACAAACACCCAGAGGCTATGTACTAGCGCCGAGATCCAGATTGACAAGCCCGGCAAGGCGTGCCGCAGGGCGGTGTAGCCCTTAGGCTGGGTCGCAGTTCTAGAGTTAAACAAACAGTAGTGCTATTAGTAATGTTTTGAAAGTCATTTTAAATCTTCATGTCTTCAGCAGGACATACATACACCTCATTTTTCTCTTTACATTTCTTAGAACTGATAAAGTGATATTTGTTTTGATAATGCATGACATTTCTGTATTGGCTTTTTTTTTTTTTTTTTTCTTCAAGCAGTTTGAATGGTTTCCACCTCTGATTCTTTTCTGCATTTCTCTTTGCCTTATACAGGAGACATGTGTGTCTGTTTATAGCAGAGATCGCTTTGCCAAGGTGAAAAATGCGGCTATCCCGGTGTTAATCAAGGTAATCCTATGTTTATATGAGTTTATTCCACTATTTCAGGAATAGTGGTGTTGGTAAACACTTCTTTTGATCGTATGAGTTAATAAAGATGAAAGAAGTGTAGAATATTTTGCAAATATGTATAACATTTGGACAGAGAATGACATTGTCTATTTTCTATTCAGATTTGTGAAATGCAGAAATCTCAAAAAGGCTTTGTTGAGAAAATTGGGTGGCCACATATGATGACAGAACCTAACTGTGACTGTGAATATCTCAGCATAGAAGAAACCTAAATAATAATTTTTTATTTATGTAGAGCACGCTAATTGATAGCAATAACTCTTCTTCATGAACAGTTTGACCTCAGAGTCATTTCACATGATTGTGCAACAAATGATGATTGTTCTTATTTGTGTTCTAGCTGCTGGAGCTAACGGTCGGCTCACCCATGGGAGAAGATCTAAAAATTGACAAACTGATACAAAAGTTCTTCACCGAACTAACAAAGGCATCCAAGCTGTCTGCCACAGGTAAGCCTTTTGCATAAACTCCTTCTGTATCAAATTGTAATGTCAGCGCATGCTCTCAGCCAATTGTTTCAGTGTCCATAATGATGATCGTTACTATCAGTACTGTGACTCATTGTTATATTTATGCTTTTAGTGAAGCATTTCATTAGACATGTAGTAAAATCCAGTCAGTCAAAAATTAAAGATGAAGCCAGTAGTCACAAAAGTAATATTGAGTGTTGGTCTGTCTCATCATTTTGATTAAAATACAAAAATGATTTTACTCTTTAGACGATCCAGTTTGTTGGGTTTTATTTTCTGGAAAAAAACCTATAGTGCTGAGTTTGATTTCAGTGTTCATCAGAAGATTGGATTACATCTTTTGTTTTTTCAGTTATACTTTGAAAAGTATCTGGTTCTTACAAAAAGGAAATCTGCATTGCTTAAAAAATTGTGTTTCAGAATTTCAAAATTTGAAGCTTCCAGTTTGTAGAATTCTTTTACGTTTACTTCAGGTGTAAAATTGTCTCTGTAGTCCACAATATTGTAAGCAATCCTTGTTAATCATGTCATTAGATGGGCAAAATTTGCAAATGCAATTTCTGGTAATTATGGCATTAATATGTTCTCAGTGAAGGCAAGCATTTACAGCTTGCTGGGAGTTATTGCAGAGGTTTACCCAGATCTTATGGCACCTTACTCAGAAAGATTGGTTGGTCTTTACGTCAGTGCTTTGAAAGCAGAGGTGAGAATTATTGACTTCTTTCTATCAGTAGACAGGTGTTTCTTACAGAAGGAGTGTTCTGACACAAAAAGAAATGTTACAAATGTATATTTGAGAAATCTCCAAATTGAAAAGACATGAAGAGAGTAGGCCTTTTCATTTGTACTCACAAATAAATTTCCTAAAGAAAGTCTCTGATGGTAACTAACTTCGTTTTAGTGCGTCTCTTTTTTCTAAAATCATTGAGACAGTATATGAACAAGCAAATGCCTTTGTTCCTGCCTCGATATATTTAGGAAGATTGACAAGCATGTATAGTTTTTTTCATTGCTCAAAAAGAAACAAGTGGAGGAAGCATAGAATGGAGGAAGCATAGAATACATATGTACCAACATGATTCTCATGCGCAGAGTGAGAAACCTTGAGCAAAAAAAGAGAAACTAGCTGGATTGCTTTTTCTGCTGCAAGAGATGTCATTTCAATTTTTTTTCTTTTTTAAGTCTAGTTCATATTCATTACCAAATGCCGAATCAATTGTCTTTTCTTTCCAAGAAACAGCATTTCAGTTTAATGATTTTTATCACACTTGTAATCATTACCAGATATTGTCTTACCATCTGTAATTTCGTATGTCGAATATATGCAGATGACTGCCAAAACCAAAAAACCAGAGTTAAGCATTATAGCTGGATGCTTAGATGGTCTGACGGCTTACATGCTCAATTTTACTCAATCAGCAGAAGAAGGTAAGGAATTTTTGTCCTCATCAGAAATTTTGTTTCCATGTTGCTTTTAAAATACAATTAAGAATCACTTCCAGCTTCTATTTCAATTATACTATTTTGTTGTTGTTATATAACTGAGCTGCCAAAATATGTGGCGCATTGAGATAAAAAAACATCGAGTTTAAACAAGGATTTTGCAGAAATTAGGTTTACTCCTGAATCTGTGGCTAACTAAAATATTCTAAATAAAATGTTTTAAATAAACTGGATCTTGCCTTGTTCTTTGTACAAGTTTACCCTCACAAAAATAATTCGCAACAGATGATCAGAGGATGATCAAAGATTGCCTGTGTTCAGATAATCACTGATTGATGCAAACTTTAACAGGAGATTGCCAGGGGACATGATCAGGTTAGATTGTTAGTAATCTGATGATCAATTAATGCCAACAGTTGTTATGGAGAATTTAATTTTTTGTCATAATCACTTCCATTGCAACCAATTGTAGTGACATGTTGGCATTAGAAATTTTATTTTAGGCTGCAATAGAAACATTTTATTCTTCTAGATTATGATTTATAGAATTGAAATTCTCCTATAAACTGTACATATTATGCAGTTGTAGCTGTAGATAACAATTTGGTCATGTTTTAATTTTACACTCACAGAATCCAAATTCTCCTATGAAATTTTCAAGTATGCAAGAATGGCAATTGATCCCAAAATCACATACACAAGATATGACGTTCCACGGGCTGGTCTGAATCTTTTCACTCGACATGCGGGACAGTTTAGAAAGTATCTGATGGATGAGTACAAGGTGGGGTCTTGACATCATAGGTGAAACTTTTCTGAAATGCTCTGGAATACATGTTTTGCCTTAGGATTATCAAATTTTCTACTTTATAGTACTTTTTGGTAGTCGCAGTCCTGGTTGTGTGTTTTTTTTTGTTGTTGTTGTTGTTGCTTCTTGACTCAAATATTTTAGTTTTTTTTTCCAATTTCTGCAAACAGATGGCAGGAAAAGAATAAAGGCCAGCAGATTTTTCCTATTGGACTGAAAGCAGATTGACATCTTTGTTGTATATGTCACTCAACCAGGTGACATGAGTCAGCTGTCAAACTTCATTGATCAAATTGGATTTTATAGATCACGCGGTCACAGGAATGAACTCTTATGCCCATCGTCTATATCTTTAGATGATTTACATCTGTGCTGACAATCTACGCATAGACTATCTCCAAATCATAATTTGTTTATTTTTGACAACTGCCAGTGCATGGTATTAAACAGTAACTTTTTCCTACTTCCTTCCTTATTGAAATAATGAAAGGCTGCAGTTTGGTCGATTGTTGCTGATTTTTCAAATTGTTGCAATTCACTTCGAAAATATTATGACATAGCCATGGAAAACCCCTTGGTGTAGAAAGAGTTATGTTTGAATACGAATATTATGATGTAGGAAAGTCATTGATAAATAAATTTTTTTAGCAGTTACACTCACATCCCTTTCTAATGGTGCCAATAACATATACATGAAAATTTTGACTTCTGACTCATTTCAATGGATTTCAAGATGACATCAATTTTGACGGAAACTGCCTGATCTGTCTTGCTTTGGAGAAATCAGTTTTCGTTGTGATCTTTCCCTTTTTGTCCAACTATTGTTTAGATGTTTGAAATCTTGAAGGAAGATGCTGACTAGGTGTGTTTATTCAACTGAATGTCACGGTGATTTTTTTTTCCTCAAGGGTATGTGTGGACAAATAAATATCAATATTTTCAATTTTCGTGTCAAATTGAAGAAATTGAAATTTGCTCATTTATCCATTTGAACATGAAATCTGATTGTTTCAGCTCACCAAGCCATAGAATTGACTCTACTGTATAGAACACAATGCTAAAGATTATCTACATTTCCTTTTTTTTGTTTTTAACTATATTTTTTATTACCAAATTGTTTGTACAGGATAAGTGCAACAAACTGTCCCACGTGAACATTGAAGTGAATAGAAAAAAAATAAAGCGTACATCTGTATCTTGAATCTGCACATTAGAGCATGATTTTTGACTTCTACTTCAGCAAACTTAAATGACATGATAAAAAAAAAATTCCCTGATCTGGATAAAAATGAAAAAATTATAAAATATAGATGACTAATTAAATATTCATGTTTGCCATAACCAATATTTTTCTCAAGCTGCAGCAGTGTTCTTAAGACTGTCTTGCTCAGACATAAAAGTGAGAAAAATGTCATTTTCAGGTTTTATCTTAAATTTTATGCCTAAACTAAGGACAAAATCTATATTTCCATTAATTTCCTCTTTTTTTTTTTTTTTTTTTCAGAAGAATAGTCCCCATAACTTTTTTCATTTTGTGTCTGAATAGATTAAAATTTTCAATGCTGATTTGTCAGTGTATGACAAACAATTGTTTAGAAAAACATTTTAGTATGTTTTGCCCATGTTTGTTATATTGCTGTTTGAAAAAGGAATTAATGAAAAATGAATCTTGAAAAGATCATCAAGTTGTTGCAGTTGTTTATGACAGACAGGATGAATGAATTTCAAAATCCTTTTGTACAAGACATATGCATGTTTTAAGTTGCTTCATGTCAAATTTCAGAACAATTAACCAAAAAAAAATAAAATAAAATCCAAGATGGTCACCATTATTTTTATCTAGTAAATGAAAAAAAGTTTTTTTTGCTTCTTTGTCATATCCTAGAAACCCAGTAAACCCAGTAAACAGATCTGTAATGCAAACAAAAATAGTCTTTCTTAAGAAATGTGAGTAATTTTTTTAGCAGCACATGCTCTCAAGAAAGCAGCTTCGCTAACAGAATTAAATTTGATAGTTAATGATCTTGATAAATTGTAAGTTTAATCTTGGAAAGTTATGAGAAATCTCTGATTTTTATTTTTGTCAAGTGGATAAATTTTGTTATTTTCTGTTCTTTACCAGCCAATGTATGAAAAGTTCCAGGCATGGAGCCATCATCGTAACAAGGAGGTATTGCATCTGGGTGTATCTGCCTTGGGGGCATTCATGAAAGAAGTAAGCACTGTTGAAGGTATTCATAAAGGAGTAGGTAGCATAGGAGGCATTCATGAAAAAAGTAGGTCATGCTAGAGGCATTCGTGAAAAAAGTAGGTCATGCTAGAGGCATTCATGAAAGAAGTAAGTAGTGGTAGAGACATTCATAAAAGAAGTAAGTGCTGTTCGAGGCATTCATGAATTTGAAAGAAGTATATAATGGGAAAGTTGTCCATAAAAGAAGTAGCTAGTTAGAGGCATTCATGAAAGAAATGAGTAAATAGTGTTTGAGCTACTCATAAAAGGATTATGTAAAAAAAGTAAGTAATATTGTTAGAGGCATTCATGAAAGAAATTAGTAATATTGCAGGCATTCATCAAAAAAGTATGTAGTGTTAGGAAAACTAAGGGTTTGTAAAAGAAAAAAAGTAAGTGGTCTTGAAGCCATCCATGAAAGAGGCAAGTAGTGTTAGAGGCATTGATGAAAGAAGTAAGAAATGTTGGAGGCATTCATGAAATGTATTTAGACTTTGATTGAGAAATGTTGTTGTACAATCAACTTTTGTAGCATGTTGCTCGGTTTAATTATTTGATTTAATTGACAGAACCATGTACAAAGGCATTGAGAATGGATTAAAAGCACTTAACATTGAATCTGTTGGCTGAGATGTTGTCGATGTTGAGGTTTTGTGACATTTCATTTGTTTACAAAGAAGTTCCCCTCCTTTTTCACATGACTGAAGGTTTGTGAGGAACTGGTTGAGAGAGCCAAGCTGGGACAAAAAGAGGGCGCTGTTTTCAAGGTAAGTTAGATTTACACCATGTCTGTTTCTTTTCTCTGAAGAAAAAGAAAAACAAATTTCACTTTCAGAGATTCTAAGTCAATTCCATGTTGTCTATATTCAGCAGTTACTAATTATGATTTACTTGAGTGGAATAATGACAGTATGCAGCAAGGTTAAAAAAAAAAAAATGAGCCATATGAATATAATTTGGTGAAGAAGCGAAACAAAATTTCTGTGTAAAAGCAGTCAAAAGAAGATGATGCAGCATAATTTAGAGAGAACAGAT
The DNA here is from genome assembly GCA_039654565.1 of Peronia peronii. Lineage (NCBI taxonomy): Eukaryota > Metazoa > Mollusca > Gastropoda > Systellommatophora > Onchidiidae > Peronia > Peronia peronii. The sequence continues at coordinate 9,638 of JBCEWB010775692.1, read as the reverse complement.
TGAGAATACTACAACGATTTCATGGTGTTGAGCAATCAAAACAAGTATCAGAGAAAATCCTTCCAGAGAAAGAACGATTAACTCTCCTGCAAATGCTTTGTGATGAGTATGATGATTGGACAGTTTACTTTGAGCAAAAATAAAAGGAAGACTTGTCAGGAAAGAAATGGACATCAAAGTACTCCAAATAATTTTATTTGAAAGACAATTATTCATATGGTCATAGATTTGTGAACTCTGACTCAACATCTGGGCAAGAACTGTTCTTTGTTTTAGAATTCTTTATGTATTCATATGCATAATGTTTCTGTTCATCTACATTGGCTCATGGTTATTTCAATTGCAAATTTTTATTAATTTTTTGTTATTATTATTTTCAATCTTATCATTTTTTTTTTCCAGTTCTTTCTCCTTGAGTTCCGCAGAGTGATGAACAACAAAGACTCCACCAACAAGGAAGTGACAATGGCCATTAGAGGCTATGGTCTGTTAGCTGCTGTAAGTCTTTTGTCTCAGTTTTGGATGGAAACCATGGATCAGAAACATTTTTTTGAAATGCAAGCAATAAAGACAATATTTTAAATGCAAGCATTAGGAGAAATGGTTTGACTAAAGCACTAACTGAGTGTACTAACAGTCCTTTAATTGCCAGTGACTGAAAAAGTCTGTTTGCCCTGGAAACCTGTCCCTGATATATAGGGAAAAGGAAACACACACACACACACATGCACAAAAAACAAGATATGCTTTCTTCTTAAATTGAGTGCTCAGGAAATTGAATGAAATCAGCTTTGAAAAATGAGACCTGCAGCTGTTATTATCTTTAATGGTACTTAGGAATTGTCTGAAGTAACATAATGCTAGTAGGTTATCACATTCATTGAATAGCTGTATGATTTTTGTTATGTGATCAGTTAGTGTTTGATGCAATATCATCTTAAAAATGAAATCACAGGCATAGTGACAAGCACATGAAAGATCATATAAATATCTTGTATTGTCTTCCAAAATAATTTGGAAGATTATGTCTCTAAAATAAAATTGTTTGTTTTGGATACTGAAGTTTGGATCTCTGTGACTATTCTTAGATTTTTCTTTTTTTTTTTTTTTCATTTCTTGTCATGTTTGCTTTGTACAGCCCTGCAGAACATTCTTGTCAGAATCGGACACTCAGTTCATGATGGGGGAGATGATCAGCAAGTGTGAACATCAGTTCTTCAGGTAAATACCTGTGAATGTCACTTTTAAATCTGTCACAAAGATTAGATTACGGATATGAAAAGGTTAATCGTAGCAGCTTCTATCTCTTGAATGATTATAAATGTACTATTATTGCTCATCAGCAAAGATGAATTTCCATTGCAGAAAGTAAAATTGATCTTGTTTTATTTTGTTTATCTCAAATGAACAGTAATGTCTGTAAAATCTATTTTTGTGGAATTGATACTCAGATTGTTATTAAAGTTCATCAGCCTGTTTCTGCATAGCAGCATATCATATTTTAAAAACTGTATTACTAAGAAATAGACAAAAATAAAATTGATAGTGAATAATATCGCATTCAGAAACTACATGTATGTCTTATTTGGATAGAAATGAAAATGGTTTCATGGATATTTTTCAGTCAAATGGAAGAAATGGATGAGAAACTCATGGCTATTCCAAGCTACTTGACAGCTTTAGCAAACATTATTCGACAAGTCGATTCAGTAAGCAGGACTTTATTTTGCTTTCACTTTTCAGTTATTCTAGTTTTGTATACAACTTGACATGCTGTTGTTAAATGAAACCCTCATTCAGTGTTTAGTTTAATGTAGCAGTTTTGCTAAGAAAAACAAACGTTGCCAGGATTTAAGTCATTTTTGTTTGTTTTGTTTTGTTTTTCTTTTTTTCTTTTTTTTTTTCTCCAAGAAATTCAAGCCTGTAGTGGTTCAGAAATAGCAAGCCATACATTTCCAATTAATCCATCAATTGAGAAAAACAGAGACACTATGAAGTACATTTCTTTGAAGTTTATGTTCACATAAGAATTCTATATAAATTGTGATTTACAAGAGTTAAGGTCAGTACACAGCTCATCTCTTTAAGTTTATGGACCTTTCTTAATTAAGTCTTCTTAAAATTATTTCACGAACCTTTGCTTCTGGCATCTCAAAATGGCGCAGTCTACCCGGAAGTCTGGATACTGTCATGACAGATGTTTACCAGCCACGATTTCTTGATTTCTGTGATGTTCAGAAAAAAATGCCACAGAACAAACCGTTGGCATTGATGGAACATAGCAAGATGCAACAGTTGACCATGTCCTCACAAACTGGAAGTGTACCAGAGACAAGAACAATATAATATAATCTGAGCTCATGGATCAAGTGCATCCATAATTTTGAGAGGGGCAGATTGAAAAGATCCCATTCTTATCCCTTTCCCAGTATCTGTGCCTTTTACTGTTGAACTGGAGAGTCTGACTGCCTTTGTGTTCAGGTTTTGTTCTTGTCCTGTCAGAGTTCCAGGATTAATTGTAATTAAGGAAGATCTAAGATAACTACATGTGACCTCTGACTCTTTGAGTTCAGATTAAAATGGTCCTATTAGAGACATAACACAATGAAATCAGGCGGTCGTCAAACTGAGTTGACCGGAGAAATCACGTGTTTTTCAAAAGTGAACGAATTTTCATGGTAATTTTTTTTCTTCGCGGAACCGTTCTATATCAATATGAAAATGCATTTCAGAGTCAAATTTGCTGAAATAGATTGAGTAAAATCCCCAAAATTGTAATCTAGTGGCGTGGACTAACAAAGATTAATAAGGATTTACAAAAGTGATCGGCCATTTTCTCACTAAATTCAGCTGCAGGAACAGGTCACCCCCATTGTCTTTAATTGCCAATATCTCTTCTATTTAGTGTAGAACTAAACTTTTTTCACACACAGAAAGGGAAAGGAATAAGCTTAACATTGGTATCAATAACTCCATATGCTCAAAATTTGACAAGAGTCTGATTTCATTGTGTCGCATCTCATTTTATGATCCATTTCCAAGCTGGCTAATGCCTTTGCTGTGGAGAGGCAGGTTGTATTAAATTTGGTCGCGTCAGGATTCCAGGATTATTGGTGATTTAAGACATCTCTGCTCTCTTTACGTTCAGATTAAGATGGACTAATTAACAACTCTTTCCCCAGGTGTCAGAGCCCTATGCCATTGTGCTGGAGAGGCTAATCATCTTATTGATTGAGCACATCCCTCAGGTCAACAAGCCCCAGCAGTTTCCCTGCGTCAAGTCCATCCTGCTTCTGCTACTGGCACTCATGGGCAAAGCTACTGTGTTCCAGAAGGTCCTGGCCTCCATAGGTAGGAAAATGTGCTTGTTTATCTTAGAAATTATAATATAAATACAGTAATGTTATTTATTCATATAAATATGTTCTCTCCGAAGATATACAAAATACTGTAATTTGTCTATTAATTAAATTTTCTCACTCTCAAACAGACTCAAAGCACTGCACATAGGTAAGATCTTTGAGTTTCTTGCATTGATTACACTGGTTGGTTTAATAATAAAACCATACTGACTAAAACCATTGTCAGTTGTGTCAGAATTTGCATCCTTGGATGAAAACAACAAAACAAAACAAAACAAAAAAAACCCCACTCTCATAGACAAAACACGAAAAGAATCAGAGTCCTTGAGACTATTGTATCTCCTGAATACAACAACTTTGGCAATCAACTGAACCATTCTTTAAATATAATAAGGGTTAATGCAAAATGATTGCAGGAGGTCTTTTTCTTATGTAAAGAAATCCGCCTGCTCGTTATAATTGGCCATTATCAGAAGATGCTCTTGCATAGCAGGTAATATTTTTTTCCTAGTTCCAATTTTGCGTTACTGTTTTTTTCTGCTTTTTTTTTTAGATGTCTTTTTTCTTCCATAAATTTACATTTGAGTCCAGGAACAAGTCATCTAGATTCACATGTTCAATTATAGATGCCTGTAATATATGACTGTGTATACATGCATATGAGTTTGGATACATTTATGTGGATTTATATATGTGCTGATTTTTTTTGTTTATGTATATTTATCTGTGAATCAGTTTACCAAGGACTGATACGGACTTGTTCACACCCTGTGGTGGCAGAGACTGCCCAAGTGGAGGAGGAGGAGAGTGAGTTTGGTGTGAAAAAGTTCAGCTACAAAGACTACATTGACTTATGGAAAGGTCTATTAAACAGTGCCCAAATTAAGGTTGGTCTTGAGAAATTGAATAGACATTAAATAGACATTAACTCATACAGTTAGAGATGTATATAAAATTAAGGCGCTTTTTTTTTTTCCATCTGGTTCCATGTTCACCATGCACAAAGAGAGGATTAAATTTTCACAGAGTGGCACATCGATACCTCTGTCTCATTCTCATGAACTGATGTGTAGTTATGTTGGCTTTTTTGTCAAATGTTACAACTGCACCTGAAACTTATTTTGAATTAACTCAGAAGTGTATGCAGTGATACACCTCTATTTGAGATGAATGACAAAATATTGCTATAGTTTCTTTTGTAAAAATTTAGTAAAGTCATAAATGAACCCTTTATTTCAGATTGATTTTCGGACATTGATAAAAGTATTATCTCATTTGACACACATAAGATGTCTTGACTAAGATGAGAATGCAGTTAAACATATGATGAGAAATAATCTTTACAGTTGTTCTGTCTTTATATTAGGACCTGGCTGCAGAGGACTACACCATATCAGACAGAGTTCAGTTGACAGGGGCCATATATACTGAACTTATGGCAGCCATTCTGAAAATACTGAACAAGCTGGATTATGAAACAACAGTGTCCAATAACGCAGTAAGTGCTTGTGGACTTTTTAGATCTACATTTGACCTGAAGGAACCCTAAATCCCAACTACAGTAAAGTTGCTATATTGCAAGACACCACAGCTTTTCAGATCTGTGGCAGCAAGGGTGTGAGAAAAGGAAAAGGCTGGCATTCAGTGTGAACAGTGATGTGAAGCATATATATATATATATATAAAGAAACAAAGAATCTTGTAGATGTTTTAAACCTGTAATGGTAAGAGACTATGACTGTTGAGCTGTGCTATCTAGATAGCATGAAAGGAAGTGCTGGCTTTTTTTGTGTGAACAAGGGTGTAAAGCAAACACCTAAAGTAATGATAATAGAAAGCCTTTATATACTGCTTATTGCCACACAGCACAGGGTCTAAGTGGTTTACAATCGATCATTACCTCTTTCAATCCAAATATTGACACTCATGTTTATTCTTAGCTTCTGGGGAAGTATACTGAGCAGCTGCCAACTAAGCACTCAAACCCTTGTTAATCTGACAGTAAAATTCAGTGTCTATAGTTGGATACCCAGAACATAGTACTTTTGATTCTGAGTCTGGCCCAACTACTAGATCCAAAGGATTCTATTTGTCTCAGGGAATTAACATCTTCATTGATTCTGTATTGCAGCAGTCAGATATGTGAATCTGAAATGAATTTTTCAAAATTCTAGCATATGTGATCCAAAAGGGGAGTGGGTAACATTTTCATATTCTGTGTGCATATGTTTTTTCTTTAACTCTATTTGTTGATCCATTTTGTCTATCTATCTAGCTGTCTGTCTGTCTGACTATTGCCCTGTTTGCCTATTTGCTTATTTATTAATTTCTGTATTTATTTTTTAATTAAATAATTTATTTACCTATTTTGTATTTTTGTCATACCTATCTCTCCATCTCTAGCTGGAAAACGTGGCTGAAGCAGCTGATGAGAAGGAGCTTCTCTCGGCAGATCCCACCTATGGAATTACTGCCAAAAGACCTGTGGATTTTGTCATCTTCATCAATGTTGTAGATTTTTGCAAGTAAGACTTGATCGGTGATGAAAATTTTTTTTTATGAAAAGAGAGATTTATGCACGCTGATTCTCTTTTGTATCTGTTCAAATACTGGGAATGATTGGACACCTGCAGAAAAATGTTCATAGTTAAAATACAGGATTAAGACAAACAAATGAGTCAGTTAATTTAATGAGGAGGAAAATAAAGAAGAGAAAAAAGAATCAGAAAGAAAAAGAAGCAGAAATGCAGTTTTTGTTAATCAAATGATTTGCTTATTGTATTGAAGCGGGATTCAATTTTTTAAAAAAATAGTGCATTTTTAGAGCATTTAGAATTTTACATTGTTGTTGATGTTTTACCAAAGCCATGATGTTGCTCATTTCATTTCTTTTGTGACAGAGAGCTCTTGGTGAACAGCCATTGGCAACTGTTCAGTGCCTGGGTCTTCACAGTCACCCACTCTCTGATTGTTCTCTCAACCAGGTAAACTGTTTCGCTTCACATTCTATCGATGGTTATTGGCTTTGAACATCAACAGAGAACAGATTAGAAAAAAAAGCATAGGCACTTTTATTCATAGAGATGAAACAATCTTCTTTCTTTTCCCCCATGGGGACCTGGGCTACATATGTAGGTTCTTTGTTCCCACCTGCAGGTGGTGAAAGCCCACCATCAGTGGAATGTCTCCCATGAAATGCCATCCTCAACATTCCAGGAGTGACATCTCTTCTCTCTCTCTCCTTGCTCTTGTCTTCTGTCCCGTTCTGTACCCTCTCTTCTTCTTGACATGTTAACGTATCTTACCGTGTTTGGCACAATATAGCCGTGATCATGTTGATGTGCCATTATAAATAAACAAATAAACAAAACAATCTTCTTTTTACAAAGTTTGCATGGTGGTATTGTTTCTCCAAACATAATTTTGTAGCCGCCTGCCGAGCTATTTAATTTCATCCTCTGCCCTCAGCTACTCCCATTAGACCTTTCTTTGATTCACTCTTTGACTAGTTTACCATGGATTTTTGTTGTTGTTGTTGGTGGTGGTGGTACTAGTAGTGGTGGTGTTGTTATTGTTGACAAGCAAACTGAGGTAAATTAATGTGTTGATGGAAATGAATCATAGTGTCCTTTTGGATCCGAAGTTGATAAAAGAAAAAATAGGAATTACAGTGTGTTTTGATTGAATAAAATATTTTATGTGCATTATAAACTTTTTTTTTTTACTTGGAATTTTATAGGGAAAAGGAGTGTATTTCATGATAGCACATGAAGAGTGTAATAATATACATATTTTTTTACTTCCTGTGCTTGTTGTGATTCTAATCTTAATTAGGATGGTGCTTACCAATTGTTTATGAATGCATGAGCTCAAAATGTAATGATTGCATCACAGATACCCTTTAGTCAGTGGCTTCTACAAGTTGTTGTCTGTTGCCATGACAATAGCAAACAAGCTGAACTACTTCAAGGTAAGATAAAGTACTAATTAATGTTTGCCTTCCTTCATCTTTGGCCAACTTCAAGAAAAACTGTAGAACCATACCAAAAAAGCACGACCTAACTTTGTAAGCCACAGTTTGATATTTTTTGACCTGGTGTTTGTCTCAGTGCTAGATCTCTTTGGAGAAAGGTGGAAAAGTATAAATGTGTTATTCTAATGAATGAAATATTGCTCCTTTTGTTAATCTTCTCTCTTCCCTCCCCCCCCCCCCCCTCCTCCTCCCCTCTTCCCCTTCTTCTTGGGGAATTTTTGAAATTTGACACTATGCTGATTTAGAGAAAGACAGGCTCACCATACCTTACATTGGAATACAGCTTAATACAGTGTAGTAACATAGTCATGATATCAAATCACATTAAGGTATAAACTGTCATTTGTTATTCATGAATGTAGCATGTCACTGGAATTGGTCATTTGTTATACATGAGTACTATATGATGTCACAGAAATCCCAGCACTTCTGGACTTCTACTAATGCTTTGGGGTTGAAATAGGAGCAAATGCTGTGTAAACCTGCTGCATAGGAGAAAAAAAAACATAAATAGGCTTATCTTACTTGCCACAGGAATTCAGTAAGAATCAGCCAAAGAGTTTCTCTGTTGATGAATCAATGGAAGTGGATGATGGCCAGAGTGATGATTCCCAAGAAAAATTCTCTACATATCAGCTCATCAAGAAATTTTCTAAGGAGGTTTGTGTCTCAAAGTTTTAATTGAAATAAATTAGTAGTTTGATGACATCTTTGTAACGTTTGAAGAAAAAGTTAAACTTGATAATTTTTTTGTTCATTTTTTTTTTTTTTTCTGTGTGGTATATCTGAGTTTGCTTTTTTTTTTTTTTTTCTTTTTTCCTCTCCTCTTTGTTTAACTCATTAGCTGCCAAGCATATTGTCCATTAGAATTCTACTCCATTTTTTCAAACTACCATATGCATGTTTTGCAGTATGTTTTGGTTAAAATGCAAACTCCTGTTATGTTTACTGATATTTTGCCTTTCAAAAAAGATAAACATCATTGGTCTTAGCATAGAGAAAAGAGCAAGATGGGCTTATGGGGCTTATAGCACTGGAAGGGTTAATGGATAGATTCATTAATAATTGAAGAACTAAAGTTTTTATTCTAATTTTAACTCTATCATTGCACTGTTGATGTATGTTGTACATCATGATACCACCACTGTGAGTACTGTGTTGATATACACTGTATGTCATCCCATTTTAGTGAATATCCCATATCACTAACAAAGCCAAAAAATGTCAAGTCACTAGACATGCGAAAAATATTTTTTTTTAGCAGTGAAGGGATTGAAAGAAATGAACAAATAGTGATATTTTCAAAAACAAAAGAAACAGAAGATGATGGCGTTATGTAAATTTTGTTTGTTTGATTTGCAGGTTCTTGTGAGAATGAAACAGTATCGGGATGACCTATTGGCCTCCTGTCTCAGTCTTATTCTGTCCTTGCCGAAGGAAGTCATCGCAGATCAGATGTCTCATGTTGTACCAGCCATTCAAGTATGCCCTTTGAATGTTATGTCTGTGTACTGTAAAGACAGGCTTTTGTGTAATCTGTAATCGAATTACAAAGTGTCCTTGTAAGTCTCTAAACGCGTAAGTCCGGAAAATTGGATCATGATGTCTCTGGCTTTATTTAACTAGAATGGGTTTCCTCCACCTCCTCTATAAATATCAAATCCATTGAACTAATGAAAGTTACACTTTTTGTCATGTGATCTAAACGTGCGATTCATTATTTCACTTTGCTTTATTTAGTTTTTTGTCGCTCCTGTTAAATTCGCCTCTGCGGATTTGCACATTTAGAGACTTACAGGGACGAAATATATTTGCTTGCAGCCAAAATGGAAAAAGATAAAATAAAAAAACAAATTCTGTTTTTAACTTGGAAGTGTTTTTTTTTTTTTGCAGATACCTATTTTCAGATGTATGTTTGTCAATTAGTTAATCCATTTCATTTAACATCTCACATACTTCAGGCAACTAGCTCAGTATTATTGAAGTAATTCTTATTTACAGTGCAGTCAACTTAAAGTCAGTTTCCCAAAAGTAAATTCTTGCTTAAAGTCAATTCCTCCTTGTATTCCTACTATTTTTCTTCCTATCTCTGTATTTGTTAATATGAATCGTGATGGAAGTCAACATTTTTTTTTTTTAATTCTGAGGTATTTAAGGCGATTTGCAGCTGAAAAATATCGATATCAACAATTTTTTTTCAAAATTTTGTTCTTCCGATATTCCGTTCCTATAACCATTTTTCT
>JBCEWB010775581.1:0-16540 GCA_039654565.1 Peronia peronii | reverse complement strand
AATATTCAGTGCACAATGCAAAAGTTCTGGGTTCAGCTTCCATTCTGTATCAAGATTAACATGTCTACTTTCATAGTTAGCTTCATTGTTCTCAGACCCTGCTATTCTAGCAGCTGTTAACCAGATATTTCTTTCCTGGCACAACTTCCAAATGTCTGTACTCATAGCATTAAGCTGTTCTGATTTACTTGAACCCATTTTTTGAAAACATGTCATTGCTGCATTGTTGTCCATATATATCTGGATATGTAAATTTGACATTTTCCTTGCAAAAGATTTCAGGGCTAAGAAAGCTGTAAGCATTTCAAGTTCATTTATATGCATACTTGTTTGTTCCCGTTGTGACCAAGCATCCAGTTTTAACATCATTGCACACAGCTCCACAAGCCTTTAGGCTGGCATCAGATTTTATGATTAAGTGGGGATCAGGCCATAAAATAAGACAAACTGAGGACGCAGTGTTGGACATCCATCATTGTATCTCAGCTCTGGCTGGAGTGGTCAAAGCCATGTATTTTTCCCAGTTATGACCGTTATTCTTTAAAACCTCCCTCTTTTCTTTCTCAAAGTTTCTATAGTATAGGGGCCCATGGGCTACAGCTGGAAAACTAGCCACCATTAGACCAACAAGGCGTGCTATATTTCTGACCTTATTCAGACGATTATTGTAGATCTCCTTGCAACATTGCATTAATCCTTTTTTCCTTTTCTCAGCAGGTTTCAGTGCCACGTCCTTGGAATTAGTTATAACTCCAAGATATGTGATTGCCTGAACCCTGCCCCCCTGAGCTTTACAACACCCTGTGCCTGGGTTCCTGACCAAAATGTGCCAAAACATGAGATCTATATAGTCAGGAATATTTTTTCTGGGCCCCAAAAGACTATCATCAAATATAAGATTTATCAGTGGTGAAGTGAAGCTTTCATTCCTCATTATACGTAACCTACCAGTGCATCCCTCGCATTTCGCTGAGGATCACACCCCCTTGCTTTTTGGTTGTTATCCATGTCTAGATCTAGATCACTTTCAGACTTGGTAGTGGCACTAGATCTATCACTTTCTTTTAATTCTTTTTTAGAAACAGGACAATTTTCATCTAATTAAGTTTCACCACTGTCTGAATCACACAAACTGTCAACAATTTCGGCAGCTGTGAACAGCTGTGACCTAGTTCTAGGGCTTTTCGTCCCTGACATCTAAGATCTTACATTGTTTTTTGCTACAAAATCACAACAGTGTGTACATGTCATCTTGATCGCATTTTAACTAATCCTGCAGTAAATTATGTTAAAATATCTGATTGGGTGGTTATTTTTACACTGAGGACCTTCATTCTCACATGTCTTCTCACAACCTCCCCATTCCCGGTAAACCAGGAATACGGCCATTAGTAGAACTCAGGAATCCCAGTAAACCGGGAATACGGGTTCACAGGGTGAAAACTGATTTTTTAGGGTGGACAATAAAGCCTAAACTGTCAAACACTTTTATTGTATCTTCAATGTTTCTGTAATAATCATCCACAGACTGCTATAAGCAAGGAGTCATCTAAGTAGCCCGTGATATTATGGGCTAAACAATGTTAATGAGAATAAATGGGCTTTTCTGGTTTTGTAAAACATCGGGAGCATTGTGCCAGACCGTTGCTGTAGCAGGTATATTCATATAGCTGCCCTTGCCATAAAAATTTCAGATACTTGCAATCCATCACATCTGTTGGAACGCCGTAATATGCAGAGACCAGATCTACATTAGCCATCTGACTGTCTGGTGATACCAAGTTCCACGCGTTTCTTAAAGTTTCCATTTTGAACTTTCTGTATTCCATATTTTCATTAAATTTTTCAGATTCAAAATTACACGGTGTGAAACCATCCCTTTTTTCTCTGAAAAAAATGGTTGATATCCATTCATCTTCTTTGTGTGTAGATTTTGTCATGATCCCCATTTTTGACATACTCTCAAATCTCACTAGTAATTATTTCTATTTCATTCTTATTTACGAGAAAAATTGAGTCTGGTGCTCCTTTAGTTCCTACCTTTATATTCTTTTTGAATTGTTTTAGTACCTGCTGTCATAGATAGAATCATCTGATCTGAGGTAGGTTGCTTCCATTTGTTCATACATTCCTTTATTTGCCCTGCCTGAAAAAGTTTGGCTTTGTGTGCCAACAGTTGTTTTGTTTCAGAAGTGTTCTTTACTCTCACCTGATATTGACCTATTTGGGTTATTATTTTTGCATCGCTGGTCTTCAGGGCCAGCTCTCTCTGTTCCAATGTCCAGAGATGTTTTAGCCCCTTCTCCTGTGGCCAGCGTTTGTCGACTGACCACCTCGCTTGGCTAAAAAGAGCCCTCTCAGTCTATTGTTGTATGATGACTCTGAGTTTCGGGAAAAATAATTTCCCTGGGGTTGGTAATGTGATGTTAGCTGCCTGTGCTCCTTTGCCTCTTTGATCCAGCCTTTCACATCTTCCCCATAAAGCCAGTCCTGACCATCAGACAGCATTTCACAAACACCTCTCATATCATATGGGAGGGCTGTTCTCTGGCTTTCTTTTCTGTTATGGCTTGTTTTGTATGGGGTGCTTCCTAGAACTGATATGGCATCTGTTACGATCTCTTTTATTTCGTTGTTGTGGTCATTGGCTGCGCTACTGACGAAGGTCACCAAGTCCGCAGATTTTGCGATAGCGACAGTCACTTTGCTAATACTTTTCTGCAGAATTGCCCATTAAAGACGAAATAAACCAAGCCCACTTCATGTCCTTTTTTTTGTTCGGACCCCGAAGCATAGTCCAAATTTCTTTGTTCGTCTGTCGCACTGACAGGGCGGAACAATTTTGTGGCTTTTTGTATGCGGCCAGGTTCTCCTTCATTTTTTCCTCATTTGGGGGTTCAGAGAACCTTTTCTGGACAAATGCCATCAACTTTTCGGAAATTGGATCCCCTACCTCGTGATCAATCTCAAATTCCTCGTTTACGTCCTTAAACCAATCTTCCTGTGACTTAATTATTGTCTGGGTCCTTATCTGTCTCATCAGGTGGGGCTATGCCATTGTCACTGGAGTTTATGGCCAGCTAGCAATAAACTCATCTGTGGATGAGGCAGGGTCCGGGTCATGGGATCGATCCAATTGGACTGGTTTTCTCCTTTTGACTGGTTTCCCGCGTTTTTGCCTACCTGAACAGGATTATTGGAATTCGTTGAAGTTGAAGAAGACGATGAAGACGACCTTTTTCTTTTCCTTTCTTCTTGCATCATAAAGTTTATTAAACTTGTCATTATTTCATTGTGTCTTTCTAAAACCTGTCATGTTCGGCCCACCAGTGGAGTCATTGTCTTCTATTTCTTCATCTTCACCAAGAGTGATTAAATCTTGCTGCTCTATTAAAACAGAAACTGTAAGCGCGCCACAGTTTAAATGTTTTAATTGCCTATATGGCTGAAGAGCAAACGTTCCAAATGCTGAAGCTTGGAAATGCCTAAAAAGTTGAAAATCAATTGCCCAGAAGGCTAAAAGTTTTGAATGCCTGTATGGCTGAAAATGAAATGTCCAGAACGCTAAGGTTTGTGACTGCCTATAAGGCTGCAAACAAAGTGCCCAGAATACTAAGATTTGTAAATGCCTATAAGGCTGCAAATGAAGTGCCCAGAAGGCTAAGGTTTGTAAATGCCTATAAGGCTCAATGCCCAGAAGGCTAAGGTTTATGAATGCCTGTAAGGCCAAAAAATTGAATGTCCAAAAAACTAAGGTTTGTAAATGCCTAAAAAGGCTAAAAAGGAAGTGTCCTGGAGGCTGTGGTTTGTAAATGCCTATAAGGCTGAAAAATTTAGTGCCCTGAAGGCTAAGATGTGTAAGGGCCTATAAGGCTGAAAATTAAGTGCTCAGAAGGCTAAGGCGTGTAAGTGCCTGTAAGGCTGAAAATCAAAAGCCCAGAAGGTTTAATTTCGCAATTGCCCAGGAATGTGATAACTTTATAAGTACCTAGAGGGCTTAGACAATATGTTTAGAAAACTGAATGTGTCCACGAAAGTGCAGGCAAGCAAATAACATGACTCAATTTAAAGATTAAATTATTGTGAAAACCGCCCAAAGGCAAATCATCCAATCAGCAGTGTGAATAGTAAACTTTGGGATTGAAAAAGATATAAAAACCAATCATTCCGCAAATATCTAGTATTTATATTCTAGATACATGTATTAGTAATAATGACCGTGTAATTCTCATATTGCTATGTAACTTATACTTTACCGTACAATAACCTCCTTCGATAGAAATCACATACATGAACATAAATATCCCAAAAGGATAGAACACTTCCAGGATAAGTATATCCAAGAGAAGACGCAAAGTTACATCAGTTAAGAAACGCCCAGGTGGGCAGACAGTAGAACGGGCTGAACTGGTCAAAGGTTATGTGTCAAGTGACTGGAAGGGGCCGGTGTCTATCTCATGTTATTATGGGAGTGCCTGACGGCAGTTGAGTTAAAATTATCACGTTTTAGCAAGTAGCAGCAATTCATTGTTTTGTATTAACTGTGTTGTTCATCATAGAACATTATCATGAAAATGTTAAGAAATTCGTAGAGCAGAGGTAGTTTGGGAGAAAAAAAATTTTATTGTTTTTTTTGGTATTAGTTTGGTTTTTACATTTTGTTGTTTGGTGTTTTTTCATAATTACATGTTTTGCTACCTTTTTGGGTGGTGAGATAAAAGTATTTCATGGTTATGAAATGGGAAAAAAATCCTGTAAAAGAACACTCAAGATGATTACTTCTTCATTTTTTAAAATTAATTTGCACATAATTTTTTCTTCACAAAAACTACTTTATTTTATATTTTTTCATTCAGGTATGAAGATCGTAAACAATTAGAAGAAGCATGTGGTCATTACATGCGTGTGCTAAAGTTGGACCCGGATCACATAGAGGCTAAGGAAATGCTTATGGGATGTCAGCGTTTGATGGTAACTTTGGTTGCTGTTGCAGTCTATTGTTAATTTTAAGTACTTTTCTATGGCAAGACCATGAATGAAGAGGAAGAGACTTGGATCTTTGTCATGAGTGGGCTGGATACTGGGTATTAAAGGGGATGTGCTGATAAATGAGGTGAATTTCTTAATGTCTCAATAAAAGTTTGATTTAGCTCTATAAACCCATGTGTCAGAACCCAGATTGATAAACAATTTTTAGAAAAATGTTGTTTTTTTTTACTAAAATTGGTAAAATTTTGGCAACTGTATTGGATTTTTTTTACTGTTGCAGTTTTTAGCTTAGGCCTTTTTTGTTTACAGATCAGAAATGTGGCGTTTATATACTAAGTACTCAAATGCAGATCTGTACAGATTACTTTCTGAATATTTCATTTGGGTGGATGGGGGAAGGGAGGGGGGTCCTGAATTATGGTTCTTGCTCAAAAATGCAATTTTGGGTTTTTGTTTTCTCTTAAAAGTCCTGCCTTTTCTGCATATAAAAATGGTATTAGAAAATGGATTTATCCAGTCTAACGTACATGACCTATGGTCATTCAGTGGATGAACTGGCTTACTGTCACTTAGGATTTGGTTCCTTCTGGTTGTTGTATGCAGTGTAGATCTTCACTATTTGATCATATACAGACAAAGGATGTATAAAATACTTGATAAATACCTCTTCTAGCAATATATTGAGTCCTAATGCCAGGGATGGACATTGGATGACCATTCTGAGGCAAAAAAAAAAAATCTAGTCACACAGATTATCAGATAAGCTTTCACCAGATGCTCTGGAATGAAATTCCACATCCTATAAATAATAAAATTCTCTTTTGTTTCTCCTGCTTTAGAGCACACTTACAGATTATTTGCCTTAATAAAGATCAAGAAACTCTTGGTTTTGACAGAGATATGGAGGACACATTTTTAGGCCTCAAGAACCCTGAAATGACTGTATGGGGGCCCTTATAATGATAGGGGGGTAAGGAGCAAAATTTGAGAAAAGTTATGAACAGAAAGCCAACAAAAGACACAGAAGTAATGGAGAAGAGTCTACTCGTGGTATGTGAAAGAAGGCTGCTTGAAGGCTAAATGCCAAATACAACACTCTCCATAGGCCCAGTCAATTTTTATCTTGAAAAAAAAAAAATTTAAGGTGGGGGGTCCTGGGAGTCATTTTGGAAACCACTGGGGGGAGATGATTTTAACCATTACCATTGAATTTGGCATGGTCAAATTAGAGGAAAACAATCGGAAAAAAATTTGAAATCACTCATGGTTGCCATGGCAACGGCCGCCATCTTGGATTTCGCTACTCGATATTGCGTAACTTTAAATTCGGTAGGCTCTGAGCTTTTCCACCCGGTGTGCTTGTAATTTTGTGTACATATTTTACTATTCCATATCTAAATGTTGCCAGAACAGATTTTTGATAAATTTTTTAGTTTTTTTTCTACAATTTTTTAAATTTGGTATGTGAAAAGGTCACAGATTTTTTGAAAATTTGACCCCAAAATCTCAAATTTCTCAAAAACTTAAAATGATATCAAAAAGCCCTTCTGACAAAATTTAGATATTGTTTTGTTCTCCATTCATGCCAGATTTCGTGGTAATTGCTCCATAAATAAAGAAATAGATAGCATATTTGTGCTAAAAAAAATGCATTTTGAGAAAGACGCATTTAAATTTTTTTGCTAAAAAAAACAGCCGTAAAGAGCTTTTGATTGGACTTTCAACCCCAACACATGTTTCTCTCTCCTACTAGACCTCTTTTCATGATTTCTATACCTTCTTTGCCTTCTTCTTTGCCCCTACACCCATTTTTCCTCCATTTTCACTGAAAATCCCTGCCCATCAGGAAAAGGACTCCCGGTGAGTCATTTTAGGGTCCAGAGAGGGCTATATATGGCTGCCATGTCTTCCTCGGTCAAAATCAAATGCGTTTTTACCCTTCCTGTGGCAGATAATCCACTATTGCACTCAGAAACAACAGAAACATGGCATACTTAACCCTCTGTAGGCTGTGGGAAGTCTATTTCAGAGGCCCATGTGAACATTTTCCTTGATATTCGGTGTGGTTCGCCCTTTAGATGGTCAGTCAGTGTCCATCCCTGGCACTGGGGCTCCCAATATTGGTGAAGGAAATCATAATCAAGTCTTCTATATGCAATTTGTCCGTAGCCAGCAAAATAGTGGTGATCTATCACTGAATAAAGAGCCCCAAATGAGCAAGAGCCAGGATGGCAGAGGGGCAGGTCAACTGTGCTTGACCACCCTCTCCACCCCTTAGAATGGACATATCTACTTTTTAATACCATTTTTATATTCAGCAGAGACCGAACTTTTAAAAGAAAACAGAAACCCAAAATCGAATATTTTGAGCAAAAACCCAATTTGAGAACCCGCCCCGCCTTAACACATTTTTCTCAAAACCCAATATTTTGTCCCTATTCTGCGGCTACTTTTTTATTTCTGGATCAGTTCAAATCAGATCTGACCTTCATCATTTTCACAACAAAACAAAACAAAATTATGCATGGCCGATTCTGTTGGTAAGTTTTGGAGAAAAATAGATTTTTACTATGAAAAGAAAACGGCAAAATATGAAATCTCACTACAAGGCATTATCAAAGTTTTCTAGAAAGTCTTCTTCTGCATATGAAGAGCTGAAAATATGTACCTTTTTAGCTATTATGCCAGACAACATTTTCACCAAGTTTCATTAAGTTCTGTTGATATTTGAAAGGAGGTAGATTTCAAAGATAGCCGTTTTTGAAAAGCCAAAATTCCAGAGGGCAGTGTTGCAATGACAACTGTTTGGAAGTCTTTTGTTCTTTTCTTTTTTTTTTTCACTATTTTCCTCTACTGAATTTGATGGAAAAGTTTATAATATCAGCCTATTAAGTTCGAAAACAAGAAAGTTATAAGCATTTATTCCATAAATTAATCATTTTTTAGAAAACTGCACAAAATTTGGGAAAAGCAGTACGAGAAAGAAAAATGTGTCCAAAAAATTACAAATAAACTATTTTAGAGCTATTTTCATAACATTTTAGCTCTGAAACCCCATAGATGAATGGATAAGAAAGCCAAAACAAGCATAATTAGATTTGGGGGAAAAAAATAGATTTTACATCATTATTTATCAGCACATGGCCTTAGACGAAAAATGATAAAGAATATCCCCGTCATGACTGAAAAATTGTGTTTCTTTTAATTATTGTTGTATGAGTGAAAAATTGAGTTTCAAAGAAGATCATTCACAGCCCTTTCCATGCCTTTGCTCCCTCGGGGCTCCATTTGTGAGTCATAAATGTCTGTTCTTTTCATTATCTTACCATGTCACCTTTTTACTTGTGTATATTTATGTAACTGTCAACTGAATATTTTATGAATCTTCTAATTTTCAGTTTTTATGTCACCTTTTTACTTGTATATATCTATGTAACTGTCAACTGAATATTTTATGAATCTTCTAATTTTCAGTTTTTATTCTGTGAAATTGTGAATTTGTAATTGGCTATGCTGAAACTATTAATATCTCTTTTTTTTTACTTCTGCGGATAAACAATGAAAAAAAAAAAAGTATTTAAAATGTTCTTCTTAAAAAAAAAAAAAAAATCATAGATGATGACACAAAGAGGTGATAAAAAATGAAAGGTATGTGTGAATTTCTAAAATTGCCCTGTTCAGACATTTGTGTTGGCCAGTTAACTCATCCACTGTGCCATTATGCAAATGGCTTGTTTTCTGGTTTCCATCTGAAAACACCACAATGTGAATTCACATCATCTATGGATCTTAAATCATTTGCGATAGGCTACCATCAACCGTAAATCAATGCATACAAAATTTTTTGTCTTGGCCATTTAAAAGTATAGGTTTAGACAAACAAGGTCGATGTATGATTAACACTACTATGGGTGAGTGTTTTATTCTATTCATTTGTCTAAAAATGGAATAACTAATATTTGATTGAAAATAGCAGGAATGTAAGGTGTTTATAAACATTTAATGGCATCATTGCTAGCCACAGGCTGGGGATATTTCTAGGAGATAAACCATCTTATTCTTTGTTCAGTCTGCAAAGGTAAATAGAAATGCCCGTCTTTTGATTTCGATATATGCATTCAGGAAGGAAACAGTTGCAATTCCATTCCTGTCTCACATTTCTTAAAGTTTTGAATTTCCCAAGACTTACAAATTAAAAGGCACGAAAAGGAAATTAGCCCTATCAATCTGTGAAATTTCATGGATGCCCGTTGTCTTATGTGTACATATATGATATTTTAAACATTTTTTTAAAGAATTATTTCATTTATTCATCTATTCTTTATTTATTTTGTTTTTCATCTGTTTGCTTGTCATTCCCAATTAAATCACTAAAATTATTGACCAACACAATAAGAAGCCTTCATATTGAATTATACAACAAATTGACCGGAGGTGTCATTAAGCACAAGTTTCAGGGAGCCATACTGCCCTGTGTTACAATACTATTGCTGTCTGTCATCAGTGGGCATACATAGATAAATTATAATGATTACACTTCTCATAGTCGAATAGAGGTATACTATTGCTTTAAGTGCTTGGTCTTCTCACACCTGACAGTACTGAGATTAATTGGAATCTTTCTGAGAAAGTACATCTCTCATTGAGGTCCACTACCCAGTGAGTTCCGACAGCTATATAAATATGGCAATAAGCATTTCATTTCTGTTTTTCTTTGAGTAATATTTTTTTCTTAAATTAAATTTAGGGTTTTTCATATAAAAAACATGTATTTTATTATGTATTGTAATATTTTTCATATCCAAATGTGCCCCTCCCTCCAAAAAATAGAAAAGTAATCATAGTAACAACATGGTTAAATCATATTGCAAGTAGAAAAAAAAATGATCGAAACTGACAATGGTTTCATTTTTGCTTTTCAGTCATTTGTAAGGGAGGTGAAAGTTATGATCAATGTTCATAGGAAAGAACTGTCTGTAACATTCTCTACAAAAATAGCAGTTTGTTACCACTGTAAAGACTACTATGGCTTAAATAATCTTTCCACCATTTTTAGAGATTTCAGAGAGATTTAGAGATTTCAGATCAATAAGATTTGATTTTTAGTCACCCTTTAGAATGCAGTTGCTCATGTATGAAATGAAGTTTAAAAGAGCTGCTGTCTAAACAAATACCACAGTTCATTTGAAAGCCTTCAGGCACTGCATATGACAATTGGGTCTCATTTGTAGTAATATAATAAATGACACAAGGACTGCATGCAAGGCTAATTAAAGAATTTCTGTGATAGAATTCCTAAAATTTTGGAAAGTAGAATTTGTATCTAAACTCGACTGATTTGCCATGTTGCTGTCTGCTGCAACTGTCGTTTTGTTTTTACTTTTCCATGTTGAGATGGACATGAAAAGAAAACTTATTGAAATCTAATGATTGTAAGTTTGGTCATGCTGCAGAAATCTTTTTTTTTTTTTTTAATTCTTGTTCTTTTGTTTCTGTCACTCTGCTTCTTAATTTTGTTTTACTTCATTTTATCAAAGTCCAGTACAACTGTATGTGTAAATTTGATCATATTCTATAGAAATTGGTGAATCTTTTTTTTTTTTCCTTCCTTGTTCTTCTTCCTCTCTCTCCTTTTTATTTTATTTATTTCATTTTCTTTTGTTGAATTCTAGCGTATAGAAATTAGTGAATCATTTGTTTTCTTTTCTTTTTTATCTCTCTACATTTTGTTTCATTTATTTTATTTTATTGAAATCCAGTGTATATAAAATTGGTCAAATATGCTGTAGAAATTGATGAATCTTTTGATCTTTTTTTTTTTCCTTAATCTTCTTTCTAACTCACAACTTTTTATTTTATTTTGTATTTGTTTTGCTGCCAGCTGTTACATATTTTATGACACAGTCCCATGTATCAATTCTTTGCTCTGTCCTGCATGAGAAGCACTCATTGTTCCAAATGTTGTTTTCCTTTGCCAAATTTTTTTTTCATGAATCAGTAACTTTAAGGACAATATTCTATAGACCTGATGATTTTAGCAGGTCAGTTTTTTTATTATATAGGCTTGTTTAGCCATGATTGAACTTTGGTGACATTTTTTTTGGGTTTTGTTTTGTCTTCTGTTCCAGCATCTGTGAGCCAGCTCACTACTGATGTCATTTAACATCAAACATCAGAATCGTAAATTTAAAGCTGGAAAAGCCACTTTTTGTGACAGCCAACTTACCCTTTCTGGTTTAAAAAAAAAAAGGGAAGTAGTACAAACTGAACACATGTATTCAGGTCATCAGGGGAAATTATGCTATCAGTCAATTTAATTTGGCAGCAAGATCATGTCACAAGCAACATGCATTCACTGAGAAATATCCATAGTTATTAATAGTGCTGACTGCATATCAAGCTCTCAGCAGGATAGGCATGGAAAATAGGTGAAGACAAGTAGTAACTTGAAGTGGTATGGTAATTTCAAGTTTTTAAAGCTCCAGATATAAATAAGACCTGATAATCTTTGTCAGTGATGGCAGACATACAATGTATGGACTGTAGCTGGGAATCCAGTAGATCAGGTGTTCTCATGGAAAGAGCCAGTGAACTTTTACATGGTGGAGCTGTTGTAATCCCACTGTATTGCCAGTCATTGCAATGGATCCTGGCATTGTCATTGTAATGTCATTATTAACATACAGTCGAGCGCGCTTAATTTGAGTTTGCTGGAACCACCCTAATGGGTTCGAGTAAAGAGAGTTCCACTTCCAGTTTTAACAAGGGGGGCAATTGTCAAAGTACTAATGAGGCACTATTTTAATTATTTTATTACAGGATTATTTCCCTCTATAAAGAAATTGTGCTATGGCTTTGAATCTCCCCTTTATCTTAAATTCAAGCCCATCTGTTTAATTGGGTTGTTAGCCCTAGTAAGGGCTGCTGTGGAGGCGAAAGTAAAGTAACTATATTTTAGCCCTGAAAAGAACTGTTGATGAGTAGGTTTTAGCCCTGAAAAGGGCTGTAGTGCTAATGAAGTTTTAGTCTTGAAAAGAGCTGTTGAATAAGTTTTAACCCTAAAAAGGACTGTTAATAAGTTTGAAAACGCTTAGAGGAAGCTTTCTTATATATTCTTGTGAGTGCCCATATAATGCGAATCAACCACGTTGTTGGAAACCACATGGAGACGACAATAGCCGATTTTTGCCTTTGTGGCGGCGCTGACTGTCACAAACCAAAGGAATTTCGTGCCGATGGCTTCTAGTTATGCGAGAGGCATTTAGTAGGGGCAAAGAGGAACAGAATCTATTGTTTTGTTTTATTCGAATTATCAGAATATCAGAGTTCGATCTGAGTGGACTCGACCGTTAGTGTTAAATGTGTTAAATGGCTTCGTACATTACATATTGCACAAGTAGCAAATGGAAAGTTAAGATCCAAAGTATTGAGGAAGTGTTGATCTTTTTTTTTTTCTTTTAATAGGTACTTATTTGTCTTGGCATTCTTTGCCTTAAATGTTACAAAGCAACTTCCATCATGATTTTCAGAATATAGAAATCTCCCCCTCCATAATGTTGGAAGAGAAGAGAAAAGTTACAGGCAGTGATTCAGAGGCCAGTAATGGGGCAACAAAAGGCAGAGTAGATGAAACTGATCTCAGTAAAACAGCAGAGAAATTGAAGCAGTTGATACAAGAAGACAAAAAAGGAAAGCAAAGGTATTTATCCATTTTAATAAAATTATAATTGAATCTTAATGAAATATGAAATGTCAAAAATGATGGAAATCAGGTTTTGTAGAAGAACAGATAACAATTTATTTTCAAAACTTTTCAGGAGTAAATTTATGAGCAGAAAGGAGAAGGGATCCTATATGACTGCATGCATAACATTTTTCTTGCATTCACATATGATTTATGTTTTTCTGATATTTTTGTGTACCAGATTAGTTTAAGTGCAATAGTAAATTGCTACAGGATTGGTTCAAATGCAACAGAAAATAGCTATAAGGTGTGAATGAAAGCTGAATAATTTTTGCTAGCACTTTCCCAAGGTGGCAGACATTGCTGATGAATCTTAGATTTTTTGAAAATTGTACAATGGAACCCTGATAACACGCTCCCCTTGGGACCAAACTCGAAAGGTCGTGTTATCAGGGATCAATCAATTTTCTTGTCCAAACCCATGCTGTTTTCGGAAACATGAAAAAAAAAGACTGAGGAATACATTTGAAATAAAACAGAGCATACATTTATTATACATATACATTGTACTTAGTAGAAGGGTAAATGTATTTAAGTATGCTTAAGTAGAAAAGTATGCTTAAGTAAAAGTAGCACAAGCTAGAGTCCCCTTTTACATGGGAGTGGGGGAGGTAATAGAGACCTTCAGATTTCATTACGAAATAGCAACACAGGATTCATTTAGAGTAATACACAAGATGGAGGCCCCAACTAAAACCATTGAAATATTTATAATTAATAACAACAATAAAGAAATAGGGGAAATTAGACATGGGAGCCTTTGCCTTCTGGTGCAACAATATGGGATGAGCAACCCCCTACCACCAGGGACAAAGAAAAGACAGGGACCCACCCCATCCTGCCCTGCTGCACAAACAAACAACATCATGATAAAAGAAGCACCCCGAAATCTAATGAAACAAATAAGTAAGCTATTTAGTATGATACTAAAGCAAGGAAAACTCCCCGAGTACTGGAAAACAGCAACCATAATACCCCTACGAAAACCAGGAGAAGATCCTCAAGATGTTAATTCATGTAGGCCCATATCGTTAACGTCACATTTCGGAAAAACAATGGAAACAGTCATTAGCAACAGACTAAAGTACCATTTAGACAAAGAAAATCTATACAGCAAATACCAGTCAGGCTTTAGATCAAACCGTAGCACGACAGACCAGCTGGTAAAATTGGAACACGAAGCCAAAAAAGGATTCATGTTTTCCTAGACATATGACATCAACTGGAGGGAAGTAATAATCTATAAAACAAAGAAGATGGGAATAACGGGAGCGATAGTAAACTATCTAGAAGCATTCCTAAATGACTGTAAATTTCAAGTTAGGGTAAATAATGAACTATCGGAGACGTATACACAAGAAAACGGAACACCACAGGGAGTGGTATTTTCACCCATGCTTTTTACAATTTTGATAAACGATTTGGAGCAATTCGCTGACGACTCAGTCCTGTGGATAAAAAGAGAGCCCAAAGTATAATCCAAAGAAATTTAGACAGAATAGTAAGATGGATGGAAAAATGAGGGCTAAGAATAAACACAGGAAAAATGACAGCGATGATTTTTAGAGCACAGTGATCGAAATAGCAACAGCCAGATTAACTATAGAAAGTGAACCCATAGAAATAGGCAGCAGAATTAAAGTTTTAGGCTTAACATTAGACCAAAACCTGTGCTGGAAAAAGCATTATAGATGAATTGAAACAGTCAGTAACACCAAGACTAAACATGCTAAAATACATAAAAGGAAGAGGATGAGGAGTACATCAGAAATGCCTACTCATGGCCTACAAGGCATTTATACTAGGGAAACTAGACTACGGAGTAGTAGTATACGGAGGGGCAGCGAGAACAAATAAAGAAAAATTGGACAAAGTTCAAAACCAAGCCCTATGTACAATAACGGGAGCAGCAATAAATAGTAATGCACAGACACTGGAAGTGGTAACGGGAATAGCCCCCTTGGAACTTAGAAGAAAACAAACTGCATTAAACACCCCGCATTAAACTACAGTTCCAAGGTATATTTAGACAAAAACCATCCAGCATATGAAGCAACTCACTTTCGGACCAGTAAAAGTCTCCCATACCATGAACCAGTAATCAGAAGCTGTGAAAAGGAACTGAAGAAAATGATGAAGGAAGACCTAAATAGTATGAAAGTACATGTAATACATAAGACAAAGACCCCACCATGGGAACTGCAGCCAATAGAAACAGATGTCAGCATTATTAGCATTGAAATTCAGTAAGAAAGAAAAATAGCAATAAAAACAGCTGCATTAGAGAAAATTGAAGAAAGCAGGAACCAATCAGTTTTATGTTTTGCAGACGGTTCAAAAACGAAGGAAGGAAAAATAGGAATAAGGGTGTACTTCCCAGAATCAAAAATGGCAATAGAAAGAAGACTAAGTGATAAAGCATCTATATATACAGCAGAAATAACAGCAATCAAAACAACCATAGAGAATTTTAGACAAACAGAGCATGAAAATCTAACGATATTAACAGACTCTATGGCCAGTATCAAAGGACTAGACAGCAGGAAGAAAACAGAAAGGGAAGATATAAAAGAAGAAATACTGAAAGCTAATACAGAACTAGGGAAACAAGACAGAAGAGTAGCAGCACCAGCACACGTAGGAATAGATGGTAATGAGATCTGCATAGGCTAGCCAAAAATGGTACCCAAAAGGACAACATATAAATGCGGGCCTCAGCAAAGGAGAAGTAAAAAGTATGATAAGAGAGAAGATTAAAAAAGATGGGCAAGATCAAGGGGAAACAGACCATAAAAATAAAAATGACTATATGTGGCAGTATCACCCAGAAGCCAGGTTAAACCGCAAATAGGGAGCAAAAATAATAACCCGATTAACACAGAAGGTAGTAAGGGGAAGAATAGGAGCTCCAAAACTACCACCATATAAAATTAAATATAATACATACGGAAAAACTAATACAATGATCCACATAATGCTAGAATGTCCCAACTATAAGGCTGAAAGAGAAGACCTAGTAGAGAATGACGAACAGGGGAGAAGACCACACCCTGCATAACATCTTTAAACTAAAAGCGGATGAGAAGCATAAGTAGATACTAAAGAAAACTCCGGCAAACATGTCAGTATAGACAAACAAAAACAAAAATATAAGTAAGAACCCTCGCCAAATAGGATGAAGCAATGGGGATGCTAGGTCAGAGATAGACCGACAAATTAAACAGGGGCGAAATAGAAAAACCAAATTAAGGGGAGGGGACAAAGAAATAGACAACTTGGAAACACGTATAATGGGAGAGAGGAATAGGGAAGGAGATAGACTAGGAGGAAATCCATGCCGGCAGTAAAATACCAACAACAACAAAGACAAACGAGTAGTGGGTTAGGGGAGGGAGGAGGGAGTAGAAAAGAAAAGAACACCGAAAGAACTCTATGAACTTTCAGGGGTCTCTGGATGGACAATCGTTTATGAAACTGAGTAGTCCCTGCGCTCCTCTGGACGGAGACTCTAGACCCTGCCGACATGGAAATCTGCGGGGGACGAGATCGCAGTATCTTTGATCGGTTGATATGGGAACACTGGCGAAGCCAAGTAGTCCGACCTGTCCCCCCTCGATCCGAGATCGGATCCGTAAAATACAGTGGAACCCCGATAACACGCTCACCCATGGGACCAAACTCAACCGATCGTGTTATCATGGTGAGCGTGTTATCAAGATCAACCATTTTTCTTGTCCAAACCCATGCTGATTTTTGGAAACAAGAAGAAAAGGCTTAGGAATACATTTGAAATAAAACAGAACATAT
>JBCEWB010775470.1:0-16542 GCA_039654565.1 Peronia peronii | reverse complement strand
GAGGGGAATGGTGAAAATCATTTCCCCGAATGGTTTTCAAAATGACTTCCAGGACCCCCCCCCCCCACCCCTCCCTCCCTTTTAGTGTCTTTTATCACCCGACTAATGAGACGTATGGTTTCCATTGAGATGGAAGCCAACTTAATAAAAGCAGTGAATATCCTTCTAATAACCATTTATTTATTAAATTTATTAATATATGATTGCCAATGAACTGCACAGTTCAAGACAATGTGCGACCTAAAGATGAAATACACTCGTGTTTCCACAAAGATGTGGATGATAGCTCGTGGACAAACCACAGAGAACAGAGATATGCTACACTTGATCATCATTCCATATAGAAAGCCCACAAGGCATGCTGTTATTTATTTTTATTTATTTATTTATTTTTAGTTTACGCTTGGTGTCCCGAGACGTAGCTTAGGTAATTTACAATGAGCTCATGGATATGACAGAAATCACTACCGGAAACAATGGTAAAGTTTGAGCATATATAGTGCCTGCCAGAATATGTATTTGTGTATGTGAAAGACAGAGAGAGAGAGAGAGAGAGAGAGAGAGGGGGGGGGGGGCAAGAAAACAGAGGAAGTTGTGTCTTTATGTTTATGCGTATGAATACGCGAGCATGTTTGGGTATGAGTACGCGTGCAAGTGTGGGTGTGTAAATTTCTGGAAACACGAGAAAAGATGTTTTCTTTTCAATCAGATTAAATATAAGTGGGAGAAAAAAAAACAGTCATTATAATTTTTGGAAAGTGTATACCTGTACAACTATAGCATTAAGAACCAAATAACCTACAATCACCGCAAAAAGAACAAATTAAAGATTTCAGGTCTCCTATTCAAGTCAGTTCACTTTTAAATTCAAATACCCAGAGCATCACTGGGTGTTCAATGTCATAGCGAGTGGTGTCATGAACGAAATGTGTACTGTGGAATCAAAGAAATAATAGATACGATTTCAAGCGATAGAAACTAAGTATATGGTACAACTGGCATTCGTCAAGCATAATTTCTGTCTGTAAAAGATAAGGAAAACTGCTGGATTGGTGGAACATAAAACAGAAGAGATGTTTTCAGCAAGATCTCTAACATTGCATAGAAGGACCTCATGACTAGCTTGAAGGCCCTCAAGACTAGTTTATTGTCCACAGTGAAAAGCGTGAAAATGGGATGGTATGCTCATGCTCATGTACACAGACCAACAGGATTTGTAAAGCCTTTTCTAAAGGGAATAGTGAGAGGCGGCTGAGGGAAAGAAACACAGACAAAATGATGGGAGAGCAATATCAGTGGATGAACTCGCTTAACACTTGGACAACTGCCTGCGAACGTCCGAGAATAGGGAAGAGTGCAAGTAGCTGGTTGCGAAGTCGCTGGACATATACTCCAGTTCAGAAGTCTTGGAGTAGTCATCTCAGACGAAAAGTCCAAACCAGAAATCATGGCCAGAACTGCTGAAGCTTCAGCAGCCTTAGGCAGACTAAAGCCAATCTGTTAAGACAAGAATGTCTGAAGTCCATAATCAGACTGCAATATACATTGACAATATCTTTCTTCTTTTTGACATGTGAAACACAACACTGACTGCTGAATTAGAGAAGAAAATTCAGGGCACGGCGAAGCCATGCTTTCGTAAAATCTTGGATATCACAGAACCCGTGAACACCCAAAACAATCTGCAACACTATAAAACAGCGCACAGGGTCCTATGATGAAGTCCTGCCTGCTGTAATAAAAAGAACTTCAGTGTTACGGCCATCTTTCCAAATCAACGGTCAAGTCAAAACAGTGCTCCTAGATACAGTAAAACTAAAAGGTACGAGAAGAGGCTGCAAGGTAAGCTGATAATATCAGAGACTATACAATTCAATCTCAGATCAGAGATCAGCAGATAATGGAAGGAATTGTCAAGACAAGCTCTTGACTTATTGTGCTGTATGACTGAAGAAGCATGTGACAGCACTCATGAGAAGTTCACGGAATGTCAACTGTGGATGGCAAAGCGACACTGGCTGGTCGATTGCTCATTCGCTTAAAGATTTTTACATGGTTTGTGAAAAACTAAATGAGCTAGTGGCTTTCGGGAGAGCAGCCTACGTGAAATCCCTGAGAGCAGAAGAGACCATGAATGTGAGTCATGCATTTCAAGCGTCATAGTTTTATACAAAAGAGCAGCATACTTCCATCACAGATGCAGAAAGTTCCTCGAACTGGCCCCATATTTCCAAAATGAAGTGGACAGGATTGAGTCTAGTATCAACAAACCCGGAAACACTTTGAAAATTACACGGTCGATTAACAAGTCACAAATATTTGAGCTTCATGTGCAAAAGCTTTCCTACTAGAGATGAATAAGCTTGATGTGGATAACACCAAAGATATAGAAACGCGTTACTTGATCAGATTTAGAATTTAACTGAAGAACAAAGGGAGTAAGGATCTTGCTTAAATTAAAGAGAACGGATAAAGTGTAAAGAACTGAACGTCACTGATTTTGTTGTATGACTATGAAGAATCATGTGACAGTTGGTTCTAAAGAAACTTTTTGCAAAGAACAGATGCAAAACAAATGAGCCCAAGACAACGTGCGCGAGTAGAGCAGGTTTGAAACAAAAACCTTAATGATATTTGGCGTGTGCATATCTCACCTTTCAAATGATCAAATGGAGTCATGTGTGCGTATATTTCTAAAGCAAGAAAAACTGTTGAAGATTAATCTGTTCTGATTTCATTTTGCTTTATATAACTACATTTTTTATGATTCCTGTGTGTCCAATGTTATATGACAAACTGCCTTTTTGCAGCTCCACTAAATTAGTTGTGACTGTGACTCTTTGTCGCATTTGAATAGTTCCTAAAGCGGTTTCACATTATATTAATGTAATTTTAGAATGTGTTGTCAGCACAAAGCTCCAAGATAAAGGCTTTGTCTATGTTGACCTTCACCTGTTATAAGTGCTTTTTGTTTGTTAGAGCAGCCCAGCAAACTCACAGTTTATACGAAAGGATGATTTAAATGGCTCTTTCCGACAGAATAGAGATGAAGTATAACAATTCAAAATACAGCACCCGTAAAGAAAGAAAAATAGAAAAGTTCGAAGTCTATTTGAAATGTTCATGATGAATTGCTTTAATCTAAAGTATACAACATTGCTGTGTTTCCGAGCCAGCTTGTGGGTACTTGTGCAATCACGAAAGCGCACCTCAACTGAAAAGAACCGTAAGAGCTCAAGATTCCGTGTCAATATTACTCGACATTCACAGAATTTGTTTTTGCTACTGCCATAAGTAGCTCTAATCAACGACTTACTTTCGCTTTACGGCAGTCATCAAAATATACTTTCACAAGTTGCAAATGCCGTAAGTCCTGCAGCAGAAACCAGTAAAGATACAAAGCTTTGCATTGTATACACATAAATGTGGGACTTAAAATAATGGTCACACAAAGTCTGAAAGTGATTAAGTAGAAAATTATGGAAATGAGGAAGTGTTTCGCTTTCCTGTAAAGTTTGTCAAATGTCAGTTACGGCAGTAATCAATATCACCCGCGATATGCAAGCTTGTAGTATTAACGACATCATAGGTGAAGTCTACTTAACAGAGATAATATGACTGCAGAATATAATGCGTTTTTGTTTTGTTTGTTTTTACCATCCTCTGCTGCGTCTCAAAATAGCTAGTCTAATCGTCACTACGTAGAAGACAATATGTTTAGCTCTTTGTAGGAGTGATTATTTTCTAAATTTGTCTGAATAAATCCAGAGCCAGACATCGAAAGACCAATTTCGAAGAAAACTGCTGAGAATCATCTGCGCCTTAAACAATGATAATATTACTCTTACTGGTCTACCACAACTACTGCTGCTGCTGCTATTATTACTGCTGAAAGCTACTACTACTAATACTATAGGTTAATTATTACTTCTCCTTTAACTACTACTACTCTAATGATAAAACAACAAAAAGCATAATCGACGTCGTAGTAGTGGGCAGACAATGCAACTGTGGAAGGACGTATAACATTCGTGTTAAATCTCGTCAAGAATGAAAGTGGCCAACAAAATTGCCAGCGAATCTCATAGCATGAGAATCTTGAAAATGAAATAAGGCCTGGCTCTATCCAAAACAAAGTGGTATGAATCCATTTATAAACATTGACAATTACCGACGCTTGGTTTTTGACGCTTTTTGAGCATTGGACGCATTGGAATTCTTGTCTCCTTGAGTTGTGACGTTTCATCAGCTGTCTTTATAGCCGATGCCTTTTTCAAGGGAGGCTTTTTGGTGACAGGTGTCTTCTCAGCGGGAGGCGGAAGCGGGGCCGGTGTCTTCTCAGCGGGAGGCTTTTTAGTGGCCGGTGCCCTCTCAGCAGGAGGCTTTTTGGCCGTAGTCTTTCCAACAGTAGCCTCTTTCTTGGGTGTCGTTTCAGTTTCTTATCACATACACATACACATATATATAAAAAAAGCTGATAAATTATTACAAGTGATTATACTCTAAATAGTCTACTCACTGGGAGGAGCAAAACACGTAATGGGTTCCCCTACCAGCAACAAATAAAAAGAAGAAGAAGAAGAAGAAGAAGAATAGTAATAATAATAAAATATAACCTTGCAATACAGCCGTTTCAACTGCTCACGTCAAACACATTAGAGATGAAGAAGTAAGGAAGTTCGATGGCGTAAAGCTGGCAGTGAAGAAGAAATCAGAAAGAGGAGGGTGGACATTAAGCAAACTATGTCAAGTTATTCCATCTTATTCAAAGGTGGGAGAGTGAAAACAGTTTACACATGGAATGGGCTGGCAGACGGATGGATGGATAGATGGATTGATGGATGGATGGATGGATGGATCGATGGATGGATGAATGGATGGATGGATGGATGGATGCATGGATTGATGCATGGATGGATGGATGGATTGATGATGGATGGATGGATGGATGGATGGATGGATGGATTGAGGAATAGCTGGAGAAATGGTTGGATAGACAGACGAACGAACAGGCAGACTGACAAACAGACAGCAGGCAGAGATATACAGACAGAAGTGTGAAACAATTTAACCCTCTAGGGGAATACATACCGGCCTTTATCTTTTTACATTTTATTGTCATTATTATTATTATTATTATTATTTGTGTGTGTGTATGTCAGTGGTGGGACTCTAGTCGAGAGGAAGTGTGTGAAATTGTATTATGACAAATATTCGTTTGTAGTGGCACACATAACCATCATGTTATCACTGCCACTTTTGCCAGAATAATATTTACTTGCTGCATTAAGCCCATTCTTATACATCGTTGCTTCTGTATTCCATAGCACCTCATCAGAGCTATCCTTTTTAGGTGGCATTTTTTCTAAATGATCAAAAGGCTAAAAAGTTGTGTCAAAGATGCAGTCATATAGTTAGCAAAAATAAAAGCAGACACAACTATCTAGAATTACAATATTTTTTGCATTGAGTCATTTCTGGAAATGATGACAGTGTAGTGGGCATGGGAACTTTTATAAACTTTCATGTAAGAGAATCGTTGCTTTCAAAATGGTTCTTCACGAATGTTATGGGACACAACGAGTTAAAGAAGGAGAAAGGGGAAGGGGAGTGCCGGTCCTGAGAGTGATGTTTGAATATTTGAATATAGGACATGTTAAGCTTCAAATTCGGATTCAGCATGCTCAAATTAAATCTAGGGGACAAGTGAACAAAAACTTATTTTGTAACCGATTGCCATGACAACGTCGCCATCTTAGATTTTATGTCTTGAAAATTAACTGTTTTCAAACGTCTAAGGTTCCTAGAATATTCAATATAATCATTCGGAATTTGGCACAATAATAAAATAGCTATATATAAAACATAATAAACATTTATTATTTGGTTATATTATGTCATATAATGTTTGTCTTTTGAAATAGGTGGGTTGACGGATCTGTATATTTCTGAATTTCAATCAAACATTTCACTTTCCTTCAAAACACACGAATAAAATTTAGAAAAGGGGATGCATATTATAGAAACACATGCTATGACCAATATAAATATTTAAATTTTGAAGTCAATTGGTTCAGAAATTTAAAAAAAATGTTAAGGAAAAAACGTGAAAAAATGTCATTTTGAGAGAATCGCAATTGAATTTCTATAAAGGCTCATGGTGGTGCTATGATGATGCCGTTGTGGAGCATAAAGCTGATATCTCTGACCACAGTCGATATTTTTCGCACATGAGAAGAGGTGAAAGTGTTTAAATATAGAAAGAAAAAAAAAAAAACGATTTTGATATCTTGGTCCCAAAACCTCATTTTCAAGACCCTCACCCCCCCCCCCCCTACTTAAATAACATAATGTTCCTAGTATGAAAGAGACGGTTTATAGCTCTGCACGCGTCACTCGCAATTTCTCATCTTAATCATGCAGACAAAAATTCAATACAGATGAATATTGTTTTTATACATCGCTTGAATGGGAAGCATATTCCTGTGGCATTCATTAATAAACTGTTCCTGTCCTGGACCGTAATTTTTGTTTAGAGTCACACTAGTGTTTTATTATCTACATCACTCATTGTGTCGCATATATTATACATAACATTACTGCAGATCTATATTAATTGTAATATCACTGAAATGCTTCATATCCTTAACTTCAGAAAGCAATATACAAACTCGCAACGGATCCTCAATCAATGCACACTCTTTTGGTCAGCAGTTTTTGCTAGAGGTGGGTGATGGTAGTTGAGGAGATTGTGATGTGATTATGGGAGGTGAAGACGGGAGAAAGGTGGGGGGAGGGGGGGGGGAACAGAGGCATCGAAATAAAAGAAAACGCAAATGAACTCAAAATAATGATTTTGTGAACTCGTCGAACAATTAAACCGACCATAGCAATGGCCGTGCCGCTAATAAGGTTATCACCGTAGAGGGTTAAAAACAACAACTTCTGTTTTATGGTATATTTTTAATCCTACCAGTGCCAACAGAAATTGTCTGACTGTTAGATGTTTATCTGGTGACCTTAATATTCATGTTTGAAGAATGACAGTTCTGCTCTTAGGTAATACAATATGCGTACACTGTTTCCTATGTGAAGAGAAATTTCGGTGAAATATGCAATGATCGAATGTTCAGTAAGATCAGCCCTTTGATTTCTTCAGGACTGAGATAAAGGACCAAACAAACATGTGCTGATGTAACGTGCTCCATTACATCTATTTAGCTTTGAAATTCAATGTGAACACTACCGGTATCTAATCATTGAACATGCTATGCTCACCAGCTTTTGGCGTGGCCCAGCTTCCTTGTGGCGT
Source organism: Peronia peronii (assembly GCA_039654565.1). NCBI lineage: Eukaryota > Metazoa > Mollusca > Gastropoda > Systellommatophora > Onchidiidae > Peronia > Peronia peronii. Next base: position 9,230 of record JBCEWB010775470.1, on the reverse strand, counting down.
TGTTGATGCTTGAGTCCTAGTTTGAGTGGATGGTTCTGGAGGTGGGGGAGGGGAAGGTCGAGATGGCGGAGATGGCGGTGGAGGCGCAGACGCAGGCGGAGATTGAGGCGGAGGCGGAGGCTGAGGTGCAGGCGTTGGCGATGGTGGATTCGGAGGCGGAGGCGGAGGCGGTGGAGGAGGCGCAGACGCAGGCGGAGGTGGAGGCGGAGGCGCAGACGTTGGCGGTGGTGGATTCTGAGGCGGAGGCTGAGGTGCAGGAGCAGACGGAGGTGGAGGCGGAGGCGGAGGCTGAGACGCAGGCGTTGGCGATGGTAGATTCGGGGGTGGAGGCTGACGCTGAGGCAGAGGCGGAGGCGGAGGTGGAGGTGGAGGTGGACGCTGAGGCGGAGGTGGAGGCGGAGGTGGAGGTGGAGGTGGAAGCTGAGATGGCGATGGAGGCGGAGGCGGGGCTGGTGAGACTTAAAAGAAAAAAAATTAAATCAATAAACATAAATCACACATATTATTTCCATAAGCGTATCCGAACAGTCTGTAGTGTACTATATGTACTGAGCTGTCAGTGCTGGTGTATTTAATTTTACTCATACTGAGCCCTGCAACATACAGCCTTGAACTTACAACAACCTCTGGATTGCTTGTTCTCTGTGGAGAGATGCAAAACAAAATACGAGGCTTACACGTTGAAATAATTGTTATATGTGTATTAAAGTTACACGCATGTCGGACAAAATGATGCCGTTAGTTAATAACAAAAAAGGACGGGTGAGGGGCCAACGGCTCCCTTTCCTTACTTCACCTTAACCCCCCTCCCCCTCCCTCCACTCACCCACACACATACGCCTACAGAGACAAGAGTTCAATGTTTTCTTTTTACTGTAAAAGAAATATTTCTCTTAAAGTGTAAATTATAAAACAGTAGAGAAGGTTAACATGAGTCTGATAACTTAGCGCATTTTCTATAATTTTACGCGTGACCGGCGGTGAAATTAACATTAAACTTATCAGGTGACAGCTGATTGATCAGTACCATTGAATATCGCCCCTATTCATTGAGATTTCTACTTTCAAGAAGCGAGGAAGCATTAAGCATTTATTAGTTTTGATTCAGGCCCTCTGAGAACAATAGAGCAGCTGTGTTTAAGTATCATAATTTTTAAAAAAAAGTATCATGATTTAAATACCAACGTTTTCAGCTCATGTGTCATGGAAAATGCTTTCCTCGAACAGCTTGTAGCAAACTGCCAAAGGACTACAGCATGTTCATGTAAATAAAATATACTTTGCTAACCTCGAATGTATGTTGATCACATATAATTATTATTATCTTTAAATACTGTCAGAGCGTTGCATTTCCCTAGCGTCACCCATTTACAATGATCGGTCAGAAGCTGAAATATAGGATAAGATAGTAAGTATTCCCATCTCCATGTTGATTATGCATGTACTGTTTTGTTCTTTTGTTTGTTTTTGTTCTGTTATCTTTCCATCCGATTCCCTACTGATGCATTGCATAATAAATAATACACACACACATACACCACAATAAAAATGACGAAAATGTCACACCTACAAAAAAGCCGGCATAGGTATATTCTGGAAGAAATAAAGATACTTTTTAAAAAGTTAATGGAATAGAGTTTTATTTCTTGACATGCTGACCGTTTATGCATTTATCGGGGAGATTTTTCTGACAAGTGCACGCGATAGCGCTGCTACGACACCTCAGTGCAACCACCTGTGTTTTTTCACTAAGTACGGTACTTTAGTAGTATGACTAATAATGTGTTGTGAATGGAGGGCGGGTGAAGCATTCAGTTAAAACCTAAAATCTGAGTCATTCAAATTCGCATGCAGTGCTTTTCTTCTGTCTGGTTTGTTTGGTTCTATGTTTTTATTTTGTTTGTTCATCTGTTCGTTTGTCTGATTGAATGTGATAATGAATGCGATAACTTGGTATGTTGATGACACCGCGCCGGGGCCACCCAAGTTGACCTCATTTGCACATGAAAACAATGTTGAACTCTCTATCAGATTCATAGCTATTTCCCAATCTTTTCTGTCATTCACACACACCTTTCCAATTTTTACCAATATATTCATACATACCTTACAAATCTCCAATCTCTGCCGCTATTCACTCATACTTTCTCAATCTTTATCGTTACTCGCACATATTTCTCCAATGTTTAGCACTTTTAAAATGCACTTTTCTAATTTTTACCGCTGTTCACACGTACTTTCCCAATCTTTATCGCTATTCACAGGTACTTTACAAAATGATCTGAACACAGAAAGATAGAGATTTACAACACGCCTTATGCCTTTAGTCAGTAATATTATAATTTTTGGGAATTCAGAAAGCATAAGAGTGGGGCGGGTAAGTTATGTACGAATGTCATAGGAAGCACAAGAAATAGGTTCACTCTATATTACGAACGCCGGTGTATATTAATTCGTTGATAGTAACTCTGAAACAAATTCAACAGACAAATCCATGACAGCGAGTATTGCTTCAAAATGCAATTGGCAGGTTTTTTTGTTTGTTTGTTGTTTTGTTTTGTTTTGTTTTTAAAAGAGCGCAGCCAGCCATTTGAGATGGTCTTTTAGAACTTCAGAATTCCTCCTCAGTGTGTGTTGGGGGTGATGCAGACTCTACAAAATAATGAAAATGTTACCACCAGAACGCCTAGTTTTGGGTTTTATCTTAGACATCACAATAAAAGTTAATAGGTATCAATAAATTAGTAATATATTGATCATTATAATAATAGATGGCATTCATAACACAACCTTGAATAGGTATCAAAAGGTTGATATTAAGAATTGTAATGAAAGATGGCATTCATAATATTGTAGCTCTTATTCCTTCACAGTAATGTTATAACCCCTATTCAGTCACAGTACAAGTTGCAGGCGCTTTACAGTCTAATTTTGCCGGGACTGCCCGAAAGGAGACACTCAAACATTTTCTCAACCTTCTGGGAAAAAATACAAGGCGATTGCCTGTTAGGACCTCAAATCTTATCAGTCTAATAATAACAATCTCTGTCTACAGATGTATACCATTTTTAACCTGGTTCAAGTCAGGTAAAGTGTGTACTTTGTCTTTTCCAAAGCCAAATTATCAGTTTCGCCCAGGATTCGAACCCTGGAATAAAAAAAAACAAAAAAAAACAGATTTTGAGCTGTCTTTGAGCAGGGACAATATCAATGTCAATTTAATCTATTCATAATCGAACTAAACAATCGACATTGGTAAATCATCAATGTCTCGTGCTGTCAAAATAGATATTTATGAAGAACAGCAACAACTCAATGAGTATGCATCTTTTCTTCAGTTTCAAGCATACCTTGTAGAAAATATATAGAGCACCTTATTGGTTTACTCAATGTTTTATTTAACATTTTTCCCCTCTAGGTTTCCTATATAGTGTTCTCTACGGTTACTAGTTTCACTCAGTGTTAGTATTGTCCCTTGTTATAGATGCCAGCATATAACAATTAGACGAAAGAAGAAGTAATGCAGGTTGATCTGCAGTTGCATATTATCTCCCCCCTCCTCCCCTCGCCTCCCCTCCCAACACACATACCCCATTCAGTCATGGATGTAGTTAACAAGCCATTCCACAAACATTAATTTAAATCGTATTAAACACAAGATGTCAATGTTTTCATACCACCTAGACAGACAATACCAACCTGGTGTTGTCTTCGACGCATTTTTAGACATGCTTCCAAAAAGTGCAGGATAGGAATACTCTGGTGGGGAATGAAATACACGTAAATATTGTTGCGTTTTTTTTTTTGTTTTTTTTTTAGATAATTATCATTTCCACACATTTTGGAGTAACATGAAACCTAATGTATCAACGAACAAGAAAATCATTTTTAAAATATACATTTATAACTCTTCATCTGTTTGTGCCAAGGTAAAATATAGTTATTTTCAACAAATGATCGCTTTTTGATAAATTAAGCAGCATATGACATTGTGACTACCAAACCAGCACAAAAATTTTATCGACAATCTCTCTGTGTTCACTGTAACAAATACTCATACTGGTAACTACCAGTCACTATGTCACTTACCTACAAATGACAGCATGACGAAGAACAGAGTCAGGAAGGTGAGAACGTTTCCCACGCAGTTAAAGAAATTCAGACGTCTTAAATCTGTCAGAAATTTCATCATACATCCACACATTAAATCAAGACATAACATTCTTAAATAAACTTACAACTAGTTGACTTGTAAGATTAATATGTGATCACTAGCTGTCTAAATAAATGGCTATATTAGCAGTTATGTGTCAGATTGAACCATACAGTTGTATTTTTCCGCTCATATTATATCAGGTTGCTTGAATACGAACAGTTATTTGATGTTATATCTGCGCTTTATTTTAATATCTTTAGTAGCAAATCCAACTCACATAGACATTATGAATGTATGTGATCCAGATTGTTGTACTTTTCTGTGATGCATTGTTGATCTACAAAAACAAGGTGAACTGTTGTAGCGTGATGTGCCCTCTCAATGTGGAGAAAATGCTGTCGTTTGTCCTAACAGTCGTGCGTAATAATAGATCGGACTTTAAAGTAGGTTGAGTCATTTTGAGAAACAGGAAGTAAAATTTGGTAAAACAAACTTTATTGCTCCTCTGACAGTGGAGAACTAATTATTATAGAATTGTCCATTACGGAGAAATGATTTAAACTCAATGAACGTAACGTATCGAGAATATTAAACAACATCGCCAGCGCCCCCATTCACCACAACTATAACAACTTTATGGAAATGGTGAGACAGCAAAATACATAACATGGACTGAGCTGTTAATGTAACACTATGAAAGACTTGCCATCAAATACGCCTGGTTTCGGCCGGGGCGGCAGAATGATCCTACATGGTATTGTATTCAGACATGCAGGATGTTCTATTGTGGTCTTGACTGCACTGCTGCGATGTTTACAGTAAGGTTCGAGCTCACGACAACGGAAAGCCATAGCTCTATCCTTGAATAAATATTTATTAAGTCTCCTAGGCCTAATCTAAAACATTTTTTTTAGATCTAAATGATGGTATAACTACATTTCCTTTCAATCTAAAGGCGCGACTAATGAACTGTGTAGTGCTGTGTCTATTTTTGCGCACTGAAGGGATATGCTGTGTCATGAACGCAACGTTACGTTAAAAAAAAATAAACGAATGTATTTATGACTATGGTTGTCTGCACCCACACTGTTTCTGTAGGTCTCCTTGGTATTAGTGTCAATCCTTTCTTAAGAAAAATGTTCAAAATAATTTTAACACATCAATTGCACCGCTCACACCATTATGTATCTTCTATCTTCTTCACCCTCATCTTCATCCATCCCTTGCCATCTGCCGATGCCGGAGTCGAGAGTCTGTGGATGAGGACACTAACCTACTCCAATCCTCTCTGTCCTCTGGTGCTTTCTGGGATAACAACAAATCTTATTCCTGGCCATTCTCCAATGGTTGTACCATCTCAGTTTTCTTTTCTTTATTAGGCACAGTCAGAAGATTTGTGTGAGATTTTATACACCAGATCTCGATGGGCAAAAGTTCATAGGATAGGACTTCGCTTGTATGGGCTGTAATGAATATAATTTTATTCGCACATCATTTAAGACTTAAAAACCAAGACTATCAACACCAGATGACATCTGCTAGTTTTTAGTTACATTCCATTACATTATATCATCATTACAATGTTAGCATTCTACTATATGAAGGATTAGGCCTATGATCATCAATTTTTATTTCCCTAACTGCACCATTATTGAGGCCAAGAAACTTCCGGTTCAACTTTTGACCGCATTTTTCGGAGTCAATGTCACCAACAAGGTTAGGTGGTTTACTATCACAAGTCATTGTCGTATTAAGAGAACAGTTTAAGAATGATGACTGAGAAGCATTAAGGTAAATCTACTTTTCCTCTTCATTCTGGAGAGAAGAACTCGCTGCTGCATTCTGAACATCATCAATGCCAGAATGAAAACTTCAAGTGAAGTGTCATTCCAGAGTATCCTCTCTAGATTTAGATCTATACAAAGACATCACCATAGTAAACTTTGAGCAGTGGCGAGACCACAGTCAATGGAATTTTACCAGGGCCTTAAAACTTTGTTGAAAGTCACTGTGAGGCTATAATGTCTCACATCTTGTCTATATAGTTTTTGTTACTAGACGCAAAGCTTGCTCATATTTGCTTTAGTATATAGATTTGATTTTGAACCTTGAGCTGCAGAAGAACTTGCTGGTGGCCTCCACTAACGTGATCAGGCGAATGCCATGGAAAAAAAGGACATTTGATTATAAAACTTGAATACCGTAAGTTTACATGTACCTTCTTGAAAGGGACAGTTTACTATTATTCTTATTTTTACCACTTCAGTGGTACGTGTCTAAATAATTAAGCAAAATCGAGTGTGCAAAGCATTCATTTGCCCATATAATATCTTGGCAAAATGGCACTCCGATGAAATGTCTTGCATGTTAATTGTCTGTCGCTATTCGTGTCCCAACAAAATGATTTGTTTAGTGCCCTAAAAGATGTAGGGAGAAAAAATGACACACCCTCTGAAAAAAACAACAACAACAATGCCAAGCAGCTGCTGACTGCCGCAGGTTCTAAAAGGTTTCTTTTTTATTATTATTATTATTACATCATTATTCTAAAACCTGGGGTGAACAGCAAACAAAAGTATGCACTGTTACCGCACAGGAAGACACCGTAACATGTCGGAGAGTGACAGAACTATAAGAGCACGGGGACCCACCTTCAATCTAGAGTCCAAATGCTCTTATCAAATCATCGTTCCTCCCAGCCCCAAAACGTTGTTGGAAGGTAAGATTCAATATTCCAATAGCTTATGGCGGCATGTTTAAAATCGTCACTTTTGCGCAATGCGTCTTCACCTCTGTGCCAACATTAGCCTTTATCGGCTGTTAAACTTATAGGATAGATATTCATGTCGCTGTGGGTGTTTGTCTTTTGTTTGAACGAAAATGGCAGTTTTCATTGTTCTAATTTTTACAATCAGAATAGTCAAACTTTGCAAAAAGAAAATTAATTAAGGTAGAGAGAGAATTAAGTGACATAATTTATCCTTATTGGACGAAAATGCCAAAACATGTTCAGGATATGCTATGGATAATAATGAAAAGAGCAAATCTGAAATGAATTATTATGTATATAGTGTTCAAAATGTGTCGAGATTACCGAGATTTGGAGACAGCTGCTATGGGACGACTTAAAAATTTAACGGTACTTTGAGTTCATTGAAATAGTAGTTAGTGTGATGTTAATAATACGACTAAAACCTTGTCATGTGCATGTTTGCTATTTTGAAAGGGTACCGTGGAGAATTCGTAGCCACATTTTCGCAAGTTAGTCAGTGATCGATGTCATCCTCTTTTTTTTAATCTCGATACCTGCGCATGTGCTAGTAGACTTAATGATAGATACAGTTAAGCCTATAACAAGCTTATAATTATATATAATTAGCCTATAAGATAACAGGCGAGTGCACATCATAGATCGCCATATAATTAATTGTCCCTGTTCTCTGTGCTGTTTACAGAACTCAAAGAGAGCCTGGTATTTCCTTTTGTTGCAAATCTGTTGTTCCTCCTCTTGTGCATCTTGCTGGCAGTCTCGGCTTATGGTAGGTATGGGCGGTCAAGAACAAAGATGGTGTGCGTGGGTATGTGTGTATATGTGCATGTGCGCGTGTAAGTGTGTGTGTACGTGTGTTCCATCTAGGATACTTTACGGTCGAGATGCCCTCCTCACTCAGTTTTATTTACAATCCAGCAACAGATAGTTTCCAAGGCCGCCCAGATATCAGTTTTTTTTTCTTTGCCAGGCTCTGAGTGTCTTTCATATGCCTCAGAAAGTCGGAGGAAAATCTATTCTTTTTGCTTGAAACGTCCGTAAACGTTAACCTGTTAGGTCTATAATATAACAAGTTGCACACATGAATGTATTAGGTAATCAATGCGTTGATGTTTAGTGGCAAAAATGTGAATATATATATGTTTTTAAAAGTATTTGTTGTGAAACAAGTATTACGCAGACAATGCCTGGGCGACAATCTCTCCACAGAGACCTATACAAAGACGACCGTCATTCCTGGTCTTGATAAGTCGCCCAACGCTCCCGCCGATGTCAGCCCTTTAGAGAAGGGAAAGGAGGGCGAGGAGATGGAGGAGAAAGGAAAGGAAAAGGAGGGATTCACGAAAATAGAAATTATAAAGTCACTTAAAACCCTCAATGATCTCATGTGATTCCGAATTTTCAACGCAGATTTTGCAAAGCACAGCCTGGCTGTACAGAAAGACACACTAAATGAACTTCATACATAGATGGTATATGAAAGCTTTTGTGCATCTTCTTTATGCATTGTGATTTTGATTCATTTTTCCCTTTTCTCTTTTCGGGCTGTGATATTTTGCCACTGCCGTCTATTTAGTATTTACATGTACTAGTACGGGTATTTCGGATAACGACACAACCAGAGCTGCTCGTTCCAGTAAAATGTGTGCTTTTTTAAAAATTATTTTATTTTTATTGAGAACGTGACATTGTCTTCAGTTTTCTGCATGTGAAAGCGAAAGCTTCTTCAAGATTTCATCACACGGATCGTCTTAAATCAAATCAACATCTTGCTCATGAATGCAAGCAAAGGGACACTACCCACAAAAAATAATAAAATGATGAATTACTTCCCTTAGTCCATGCTTATCAATTTCAAGACGAGTGTTGGCAAAGCAAGAGTGAAAATGCAGAGCGTACGAATACGCGGGACGTTATAAACAAGACAAAGGCATAACATAAAACAATAATAATAGTAATACACTATAATAACAATAATAATAAAAAAAACAGATAAAAATCTACTTAGTGCGATATGCATTTCCTCTTCTCAAGTGATCTTTGTGCGATTACACAGACTGTTCTCGACAGACTCAAGCTAAATTTTAAAGCGTGGTGAAGAGATGGACACTGCTGTTGTATGGTCGTCCTTTGAAGCTTACGTATCCAGCATCTGCTTACGAACATGGGACACAAAGGAAGAGATAGCCTCTACAGTTTTTATCAGTACATGAAATGAAGGAAATGTGTTGGATATCTATCTATCTATCTATCTATCTATCTATCTATCTATCTATCTATCTATCTATCTATCTATCTATCTAT